>CM056168.1:53085007-53108122 GCA_029691765.1 Entomobrya proxima
TTATGGTGGCTTTTGTTTTTAGAAAACCGACTACGATTCAAAACCAAAGAATGTACGATTTTTTATTACTCGAACATCTAGCCGTAGACCTGGATTAATTTTTAATACTACGTAGAGTTCGTAATCCGCCTCATAATCTAGATTGTCCCTGACTGATTATATAATACTATGACTAGTTCTGCTCCTATTGAAATCAATTAAAAGGCTTGACCGCAAAAACGTTTTAAATTACAATATTTTCACAATGAGTATTATAGTCAAACTGAAAAGCACAGTGACGCAAATCAAATATTGACTTATTGTGATTGACATATTTTCTTTTACCATGGTATAGGGCACTAGCTGTAAATATCATGTTTTACTTATATGTTTCTTTCCGAGCATATTACGCCTACATCAAAAGTACATATCAGAGCGTAACATCATCTTTATGGTTGAGTGTATTCATGTAAGCGGAATATTTAAAATTGATAAGCTTTTAGATAACTTATATAAAATAAACCAATATGCTAATGCTGGGTATTATATTTTTATAAATCTAAATTATGAACAAGTTGTTTTTCAAGCATTCTCTACTATTAGTCTTAAACAAGCTCATGAAAAGCAACATAGCGAGAAAAAGATTGACTTCCAGCCTTTATAGACAAAACCAACACGATATGACTAAAATATTGTGCATCAAAGTGAAAGCAAAGGATTTATCGCGATTCCAAAACAATTTCCCATCCGATTTTTGATGAAAACGTTTGGATAATCGGAGAAACCGATTCGATTTTCGAAAACATTTTCAATTCCAATCCGATTAGTGTTTAAAACGTTAGCTAATTGGTATAACCGCAATCTTAACGAATCATAGACTTACGTCACAAAATCCTCTCACAGCCTTGCAAATTGAAAGAAACAGTTCTGAAACAACTGAACGTAGAATATAAGTTTCTTTTGCAGCACACAAGTACTCAAAACTATTAAAAATGATAAATCATCATTTAAAGTTCGTAACCACAAATTTTAAAATGACCGAACTGTTTGGTACAATAAATGTGCGTTGGGATAAAACCCACATGATCCTGAAAAGTCCATCCAATTTCAGCAGTGCAAAAACAAATTCTAAAAAGAAATTACTTCCTTTTAACTTATTTCTGTTAATTATTTTCTGCGCCGGTGCATACACAAAACTTCAGGAATATCAAGATACCAATATAATGTTGAAAGACATGTTGCTTTTTGGATTTGTACTGGCAAGTTGCTTAGCAGATTTATTTTATATAGTTGTAATTCGTTCCAAATCAGAAGAAATTTGCTTGTACATCAATGGCCTTATAATGTTTGCTCAACGGTTTCCAGCTATATGCTTCCACGAAAAATCTAGAAAACCTCTTTCCGCGAAAATAAAAACGTATTCTCCGTATTTGGGTTTTTACGGCGGATTATTATACACAGTAGCATTTTACTGGGGTTTTCATTGGGAAACGCCTTGCAAACCTACTATAGCGGGTTACTGGATTTTGCTGGAATGTAACGAAAGCTATAACTTGAAAAGTGGAATTCTGTATATAATCAATTTTATAACCAAGGTGTGTTTATTGGGCATCAATCATTTGATGTTTCAATATTTTGTTAGTATATTTCTTTGCGCAATTTGTATATTATTTACAGTGTGCATTACAACAATTCGAGAACACCTGGAAAGGTACTTAAAGATACTTTTAACGCAACCTGGTTGTTTTAATTAGCAATATTCTAACACATATTTTGTTTTAGTATGACAGAGGCAGCTATCAAGGAACGTGTTGAAATGGAAAATATTGCTCTTCAATACAGGACCCTGCAAATACTTGCTTCAGTCATGAATTATTTTCAAAGGAGTCTTTTGGTTTGTTTGGTGATTTATTTTGTTATGCTGCAAGCGCTTTCTGTGACTATATTTTTAAAACTTGAGCGTTCAGAAGAAAACTTTATTTTACTCGTTTTGTTTTCTTATGCCGCTTTCTTTGCAGTATGCATATTTTTTCAACTGGGTGGAGAAATGGCACAGGTAAATACGGCTTCGGAGGAATTCTTAAATCAACTGCGACTAATAAATGCGAAAAGAAAGAATAATTCTAAAATAGTTAAATGGAAGCATAGATTTTATAAAAGTTTTGCAACAATTAGAGTAGGTTTTGGGTCTTTTAACTACTTTGATAAACTAACACCACTGAATTGCGTGAATATGGCAAATAATATAACAATTAATGTGCTATTACTAACGTCTAGTTAAAAAATTCTGAGAACTGTCAAGAGAAATAAACCGAGGTGTTTATGCGTACATAAGTAAATTTGCTGAAAGTATTAGTACTACACTAGTTTCTTGAATTCATAAAAGCCGTACGCATAGCTAGGTGGTATTGCAAAGCACAAGTGGTAAAGCTTGGCACAGCATGAGAAAATGTCAACATCTATGCGTGCACAACATGTCCACGGAAATTTTTTTCTACTTTTGGGCAACCAGATTGTGAACGGGTAAGTAAAAACAGTAGATCTACGAATGGAACGATAGAAGCAAAAAGCCTCGCAGACTAACGGTAGTCGAAATTTTGCCAATTTTGAATGGCAGAGTAGACACTTGATAAAACGTAACCAAAAAGTATAATAATAAGCTCCTTTGATTCTGGAAAAAGAAACATTAATCATCATCAACTATTTATAAAGTAATCTGAAACCTAAAAACAAAAACAAAATACCTATACACATTTGAATAATTACTTACTCCTCCCATTTTTTTGCTTTCGTAATTCGACTGCTTAGTGTTGCTAGGTTTATCTTAAGAATATTAGAAAACTATTTTACTTGTTTACATTCTCATTGGTAAAATTTATACTGGCACATAAAGTAACTCTGTCGCATATAAAGTGAACATATTATATCCTTTATCCTTTACCATCGCCCAAAAATGTTAAAATAGCACACTTATGATAAAACTGTTCATTTAAAATATGAATTCATTAGAGAAACAAATTAAAAAAAAGTAATATAAGAGATATTTCATGTTGTTCTTGTTCATAAAATATAATTTGAAAAAGTATTTGAAGCCCAAGTTCTGTTTCATATGATTTTGTTTCACACGGATATTTTTCCCAATCATCAAAACGAATAGTTTCAAGCACGGTTATTACACTGAACCATAATTATATAACACAAATTCAACTTCACTGAATATTATGAAAATCAGCTTGATGGAATTTTTGAAGCAACAGCAGATAAACACGATGATTTTAAGCTAGAAATTGAATATACCTTTCAGAGTGGAGTTTTGTAATTGCTGTTATATACAAGTAAAGCTTGGTCAATTGATTAAACTGGGTATCACTTAAACAGGTAATTATAAGCTAACTTAGCAATTTTACTCATAGATAGCTACTTAATTAGTGGTATACTAACAATGTGTTTTAATGTTTTAAAAATTTACTAGTCTAACAAATAGTTCATTCCATCTAAGATTTAACATTTTATTTTTGACACTGCTTACCACGTGCGGAAATTGTCCGCATGTATTCAATCAACACGATAGTTGACAATGTGCCATTTCCATATAGAGTTTTAAATAAATCAATAGATATAGTCTCCTTAAATAGATAAAATTACGTTTATTACTTTTTTTATCATAAACAGTTTATTTTTCTTACATTTGGCTACGAGACTAAAAATAGAATTTTAAAATTAAAGTTGTTTTCTTTTGTCCTGCGATGTAGAACAAAACAGCTTCGCACTTGGAATACTTTAAAAAATCTGCTGTACGATATCATGTTTCAAAACAAAAACTATTTCTTAGAACTGCTTTAAATATATAACTTGAAATTAAAAAAGTTTAGCAGCTTTAGATAGCCTGAAGCAAGATTTGGTTTGTTAGGATAAAACGTGTGTAGCCAAACAACTTTTCTTATTTAAAAAAACTGGCGCTTTAATCCTTCTTATTACTTTATTTATTCCGGATTTGTTCAAAAGCAGCCTAACATTAGTACGTACTGCACTAAACATATTACTTACCTTTTGAAAATAAATCAATATGAAGTTCCTCGAAGTATTTTCTACTTTGGTAATTACTGAAACCGTGATCAACTGCTGCGGTTTCAAGTTTCAAATTGGCCAAGATATTTCGTTGGAGAAAATACAGGACTGGCCCCAGAGAAAAAAGAAATATGGAATGTATTACTTGAATTTTTATTCTTTATCAAAAGCTCCACCAGTCAGTGATTCTTTAAACACTATTTTGAACACTTCTAGAGATAGACTAACAATATTGATTAATTATCAACATGTTGATTTTAGTGAGCCTCCGTTCCCTCTTATAATAAAAAGTCCGTTGCTTGCAATAGCTATTGAACGAATGATAGTGCTTTACACGGAAATATATAGATTTATTCACGTTACTAGAGAAACCTTAAGAAGCAATTGCAGTGGTATTTGTTTTCTTAAAGACATTTGGTGTCCTTCCTCCCGATTCATCGCAGACATTACACATGTGAGACCAGAACATCAAGCACATTTTTGTTTACTTTTAAATTTCTTTAATTTATCAACTGCTGTTAAAAACTGGCATAGCACACTCGAGATCAAGTTGTTTCCAACAGAATATTTTGAGAAACAGGAATATAGAAAACACATTCTTCAATATGAAAAGTCCCAGGACCTTGACCGATGGATTACCCCTAGCAAATTTTATCATATTCATGTTATAGTTTCCAGTGACCTGCAACCTGCACTATCCCCTGACTTGATTTTGACTTGGATGAAAAGACTTACAGATCTATATAAATTCAGGAGTAACCGATATACCCATAATATAATATTCTTACATGCCATGCACATATCAAAGCAAAGAGTATTAAAAATAGGTTTAGTTCAAGCTGGAGAATACTATGATAAAACATTTAAATTGCATATTTTGATGGAGGAATTAGATAAGCAGAAATTATCAAAAATGGCGTATCCAGAATCGGGATGGATTGTAAATTCAAATTTAAACGATAAAGTGGACAAAAACCGATTTGTGGACAAGAACCAATTTGTGGACAAGGTCCTTAAATGTGAAACTATACAAGAAAAGTATCTGTACTTATGGAAAAGGCCTACCAAGCAGCACATAACTGATCGCCTGTACAAAACAATATCAATATTAATGCTGGAAATAGTAGACAATGAAACCGTTCATGCCTGTTCTAACGGACATTTACAGCAGGGAGAGCTAAAAAAACTTGATCTCATCACGAGTTTTTGGAAAGTATTGTATTTACAGAGTCATACAGACACAGCTAATGAACCATCTTATAACTTGGAAGTCCAAAATTCATTTGAAGGATTAAGGTTTGTAACATGCGGGCGTCGAGGTGTAAGCCCGTTTCCTTTCAAAGAACTAATAGACGTATACGATAATATCATATGGATATGCAATTGTTTTAGCGTTTTATTAGTTGCCATTTCCATTACTTTGACATATCAAGTGCAACGCCTTGGCAAGTCGATTTCGGAAGTTTCTTGTATAAAGATTATAGAAAACATTGTATCAAGTATAAAAGTGCTCCTAGAACAAGGAGATCCTTTTAGAAATAGTGCAATAAACTTGAAGTCCCTTCGATGGTTGATAGCAGCTTTTATGCTAGCTGCTATAGTTTTGAGCAATGGGTATAAAAACGAAAATGTATACAACATGATCACTCAGAGAAAACCGCTTTTGTATACAAAAATAGAACAATTAGAAACTGACAACTATACAGTGTATTCTATTGCAACTACATTACTTGTAAGGTTATGGACCGGTTTTTCACAAAAAAGTGGGTTTAAAATTTTTCCACTGTTAGTTGAGCCTCATAAAATAACGACTTATTTCCATCAAAAGGAACACCCTGATGTTGGAGTACGCGTTACTAGTGACATTGATGTGTTGCTGAAACGTCAGATGAATCCCAGTGCAAATGATCCAGTTTTGCTGCAACTAAAAGAAATTAAAAACAAGTCTAGTTTACATCCAAACACTATATTAATTGTAACATCTCTCCTACAATCAGTTCTGCCATTTTTAGTACCAGGAGTCACTGAAGAAGTTAGATATGTGCCAGATTCTAAATTTCACAGAGGATTTAAAAACGCGTTCTGGGAACAACAATCAAACTTAATACTTTCTGAGCTTCTTAAATGCAACAAAACCGCATTTCTGCTACCAGAACATGTAGCACATCAATTTGCAAAAGACGCAACTAGTCATAATCAAGAATTGGTATCTGTAGGATCCGAAATATACAGTAACGTTTCCGTTGGTATGCAGTTACAAGGATTTATTAATCCGTATTACCTGAGACGTATAGAAGGTCTTAAAACATCGCATATTGCGTCGTGGTTACCTCAGCTGGCAATGTTTGTACCTCCGTTTTCTCAGGAGCCAAATACAACGCCAAAAAGCGCTTCATTGAGTGGAAACGTTGTAACAGTTTTTATTTTATTAGGACTGGGCCTGCTAATTGGTATAGTAACATTTACCATTGAAAATTTCTTAATTGTGTGGAAACGGTTACTTTCAAAAGTTTTGCAGGACATAAAAAAATTGTACTCCCAATTTCGTAAAACGATAGTGTTTAAATTAAAGCATCGATCACATGTTTATTTTATAAAATTTTTAAATATTTTTGCCATCGAGCAATATTGCAAAAAAAGCAATTAGTAACTTAAGAAATATAATTGTACGTACCCAGTGCTTTAGTTCAAAAGCAAAGTAGGTAACTATGGCAGATTACACCTTGAAAGACTAAAGTAAACTATAGCTTGTAATGAAGGACATGTTTATGAAGAAGCATGCTAAAACCAGCTAAGATAAACTTTAATTATATTCCTCCTGAATTTGCGATTCTGATGGCATCTGGGATGGCGTAGATGGTATTTCTAAACTTTGAGTAAATAGCAAATCTAACACGCGTATTTTGGTAAACCTGGACTTTCTTAAACGTTGGCTCAGACGAAGTCAATTGTACGCGTACATCGGATTAGTATAAACCTGGCAAACCAATAAAATAGCAAGTTTGTAAAAGATTCAACAAGACATATTCATAGATACCATTTTAAAACATTAAACTGTGATTAAGTTGTAACTTCTCAATTTTTGTTTAAACTAAAGACGTAACTGTAACAATAAAAACTTTACAGGTCAGACCATTTGGTATAAGTATAAGTTTATGCGTAATTTTGACGAAAGTAGAGTTAGTTATTACCGGTTCAATTTACTAAAGGTGATACACCACTTATACTACGTAGCAGTACATATAAAATTGTAAGCAAATATTGAAAAGCCACTTTGAATTAGTGTGGTCATTTCACTTCATTTCATTTACCACAGCGACATGACGTGATATTTTATTTAAATTATGCTCTGTCTAGTTAGCATTGCTTTACGTTTTTGTAAATTATATTTTAGTTTATTGGCTGTTTGTATGACGTTAAACGGTTTTGAGTTGTATTTATATAAACTTTATTTCAACAAAGAGGAAATTATTACATTTTAAGTTTAGTTCAGAATTTATCTTCGTACCTCTACGTACACAAATCTTAAATTAAATCAATACATTAAACAGTATTAATAGCTAAACTTGAACAAAAAGGAAGGAACTAACGAACCGGTGTGGCATTAAACAATTGCAAATTTTTTACAAGTATCCAAAACTAGATCTTCACAGTTCTACATTCAAGTATTACATTAAAAAGCCTTACAAAACTTTCTAAAAACATGCTGCTAAAAGCTAGAATTCAACTTGGGATTCTTCACAGGAGAAGGTCTCATCGGTTTCATGGCTTTCATAATTTTAGCCGTCTCTGCAAACGTTCTCAACTTTCTGGCTTCCTTCTTGGGTGAACCTCCACTGGAAACTTCCTGCTGTTTAGTTGGCGTCTCCAAGTTTAACTTTTTAACCAAACCTCCACTGTCACTCAACCCCGTTTTATTTCCAGTTGCCGCTGCACCCTCCAACGAATCATCCATTTTGGCTTTCTTCTTGGGTGTCTCCTCACCGGAAACCCCGTCCATCTTCTTCCCTGGACCATCTTCTAAGGCCACCAATTCACCAACTTGACCTCGTTTCAATTCCTCTTCCTTCGCTTCCATCTGCTGCGCTGCAAAAGCCAATAACTTTGGCAAATCCTTCCACTTTCTTAAGTCCCTTACCTTCATTTCCTTGTCAACTTTGCTTCCATAAGCCACCCTAATTCTTTCCGGGTCAGTTTCCATTTCCGGTTTGACAATACATGTTCTCACCTCCATTTCCACAATCCTCACGGTCATCAATCCAGAAAAGGACTTTAGGGCGGAATCCTTTTTACTTTCATAATATTTCGTCATAGATTCGTAGACATTTTTGGAATTGACCACAATCTTGTGGGCATTTTCAGGTAATTTAATTCCTTCCCCTGTCTTCAACATTTCCTTGGACAACTTTGCATCGGGACAACAGAATTGGAACATTTTGCTAGGTTGGTAGGTTTTCGTAGGTTGGCTTTAGGGTGACCCATGTTCCGATCCGTGACCACAACTCCAATGTGCTTCGTTTGGTCAAAAAATTGTAGATCTTTAACTTGGTTAACGTAAAGATAACCGCTTTCTGGAGAGAATGCAGCTTTTGTCCACTGCAAAATGCCCGTTGTCGTTGGACCATAAATCCAAAATACCCGGGTACCGTACATTATGTCGTCATAGTGCTTGGGTTGACGTTCCCTGGTAAAACCGTTGCACATGGGAAATATAAAGTCACTTAATTTCCCTACAGGTCTGCAGTCAACTAATAATCCCGTTGGAAGTTTCTTGAGTTGGTCTCGTTTGATAGCTTCAAAGTTTTCTTGTGGATTTAAAGGAATTTGGACCACGCCATTGTAAAACTGAGGTGGTCCAGGTTTTGCCGTCACTGATAAATCACTGCAACCTGGTGCCTGATGGTGCTGGTGCGATTCCGAACCGGAAGTTGTAACCTTCTTAACCCTTGTCGAGGAACACGTGCTTGGTTGAGGTTCCATGTTGACACTCCAGGTCTTTGGAACACTTCCCAGTTCACCTTGCTTGGTTTAGTTTAGCCTGACTTCAAAGCCATTGAAAAGCTGGTCCAGTTTTGGTGTCGTAAGTGGTCAGCTGATAGAACCAACCTGTTCACCAAATTATTCACGAGTTGACAAGTGGCCTGGGAATAGTTGGACAGTCATTGACAACTTGCTGCTTATCAACTAATCTTATCGGAACTGACCTGAACCTGACCCTCTCTCTTTGAACTTGTGGTCCGTCAATCTACGTAAAATACCTACGTATCAACTAATTGTTTTTAGTATATTTTCAGAAAATGGCAGCCGCCAGTGGTCAATCGTTGTTCCAGGAGCAGATGGATGCAAGGCTCGCCTTGCAGGTGGAAAGCTTGAAGCAAAAGGTGGAACAGTTCCTCCCCCGCTTCGCTGCCAAGTTTAACGAGGACACCCAAGGGATTCAGAATCTAAAGCAGCCTCCTTTTGTCGAGTTGGTGTCCAATGAGTGGGAAACGTTCTGGGTGCCACGGAGGATTATTCTGGCTCGATGTCCAGGTTTGCAGCGACTTTTGGAGGAGAAAGGGGAGAACTTTTGTGGTCCTTTGGAATTGACCAAACTTGGCTCCAAGACTTTGAAGGTGCTAATTCAGTACTTGGAAGAGGGCACCCTTCATCCTGAATGGAGGAGTATGGAGGTGATTCCAGAACTGTGTGAAGCTGCCAAGGAGTATGAGTTGTCAATATTGTTTCAGTTTTTGGATGAGTCCCTTGTCAACCTTTGTGATTCTGGCCGCACTGCAGTCACATTGATGCGATTGGCGAATGGGCTGGGTATGAAGGAAGCAAATGAACAGATAAGCAACTGGATGGATAGTCCTGGAGTCTATTATGACATCGCACGTACGGCTGCCCAGCGCTCCCGCTCACTGTGGGATACCCGGCTTGAGCATAGACAGTTGGAACTGAGAGTGGAAACACTGGAAGAGACACTGGGGCAGCTTCGAATGGAAACTGAAGATTGAATTTATTGGGAAGGAGGAGATGGTTTAAAATGTAAAATCCAAGAAGTTTGAATTTATAATACACTACTCTGGTTACCCGGCATAAGGAGAGTCTGTAAGTGGGGACGGGGAAAAAACACGGGACGGCGGTAGGCCTGTGCTCGAGGCGTTGTCATGTCTCTCCAGCACATTTTTTAAAAAATCACTCCAGCACCCTGTTTTGTTTCCCAATGTAACCAAATTCACCATTGGGGACGACTAAAGTAGAGTAGTATGAGAGAAAGGTGCTTGGATGCCTTTTTCATGCTAATGAAATACGCATTTCACTTAAATCATGAGAAACAAGTATTTTTACATGAAAATTGAATGAACTCTTGCTGGTACTACTCTATGTTACAAAAAACCATACCATTTAAAGTTGATAAAGGTATTATTGTTGCAGCAGGTCCTTATATTCATTTTTCAATTTCTTGATATTTTATTTACGCCCAGCGTATATGATATTGTTTGAGTGTCCGTCCTGTCCCCTCCTGTCCCCTCCTGTCCCGTCCGTCCAGAACAGCTGATATAGTAGCAGCTGAACTGCTTTTTTCAATTTTGGACGGATGGAGCTGATATTTGGTACGTAGACCAATTGAAGGGTGGGGAATTAAGCCAAATCAACCAATTACCTCTGGGGGGTAGGGCTCATCCCCCAGGGGTAGTTTTTCACAGTTTTGCTCGGATTGAGCTCAAATTTGGTACGTAGACCAATTGAAGGGTGGGGAATTAAGCCAAATCAACCAATTACCTCTGGGGGGTAGGGCTCATCCCCCAGGGGTAGTTTTTCACAGTTTTGCTCGGATTGAGCTCAAATTTGGTACGTAGACCAATTGAAGGGTGGGGAATTCAGCCAAACCAACCAATTACCCCTGGGGGGTAGAACTCATCCCCCAGGGGTAGTTTTTCACAGTTTTGCTCGGATTGAGCTCAAATTCGGTATGTAGACCAATTGAAGGGTGGGGAATTCAGCCAAACCAACCAATTACCTCTGGGGGTAGGACTCATCCCCCAGGGGTAGTTTTTCACAGTTTTGCTAGGATTGAGCTCAAATTCGGTATGTAGACCAATTGAAGGATGGGGAATTCATTTTTCACCAAAATTGACGCCAATAATTTGTCGCTGGGCGTACTTTTACAACTTTACTAAAGTTTTATTATAAAAGCTATTAGATAATAAGTCGTATGAGCTTGGGCCATGCTTTTAATTGCAATCATCAATATTGATAAAAAGACACAAGAAAAATGTTGTTTTGACACTATATATCATTTAAAGTTGATATTGTATTGTTGCAGCAATTCTATAATGTATGCACCAGTGATGGGCATTCAATTTTCGCTCCCCTCCCACTCCCACTCCTCCGTGTGAGTGAGACAAACCCCTCCCTCCCACTCCAGTCATCATTTGCCGAAATCCTATCACTCACTCCCACTCCCACTCACCTACGGAAAAATTTGACCACTCCACTCCTCTCTCACTCTTTCAAGTTTTCAGTGACCCAAAATGTGTCATTTTTTGCTAGAAAAAGCAAAAAATGGTGCTAAAATTGCGGTTTAACAAGAAAAACATGAGAAAAATTGCAGGTTTTTGCATAAAATGCACACTTAAAACGCAAAAACTGCAATTAATGCAAGAAAATTTAGCATTTTGGGGTAAAAGTTACTAAAAATTCCTCTATTTTGTGTTCATTTTGAACCCCTCACTCCACTCCACTCATTTTATTAGCAAATTTTTACCCACTCGCTCCACTCCACTCGCCATCTTGTTGAAAATTTGACCACTCCACTCCACTCTTCTAAAGACAAAAAATGCCTCACTCCACTCATTTTTGCCACTCTCACTCCCCCTCTAGAAGTGGGAGTGCCCATCACTGGTATGCACCAAATAAACTATTTTTTATTTGATTTTATTAATTTGGTATTCTATTTTTGATTTTATTAATTTGTTATTCTTTATTTGATTTTAATATTTTATATTTGATTTTATTGTTTTGTTATTCTTCATATGATTTTATTATCTTGGTATATTTTATTTGATTTTATAATTTTATTACTATAATCCTGTTTGAGTGTATCGTCGCTGAGTTTTGAGTTTTTATGCAATGTAGTGCACTAAGCGATATGGGTTGCTTTTACGTTTTATTATTGTAGGCACCGGAGTATTGCAACAATAATACCTTTATCAACTTTAAATGGTATGGTTTTTTGTAACATAGAGTAGTACCAGCAAGAGTTCATTCAATTTTCATGTAAAAATACTTGTTTCTCATGATTTAAGTGAAATGCGTATTTCATTAGCATGAAAAAGGCATCCAAGCACCTTTCTCTCATACTACTCTACTTTAGTCGTCCCCAATGGTGAATTTGGTTACATTGGGAAACAAAACAGCTTTAATTTAAAATAAAAATAACAAAAATTAATTTTGTGAAAAATATTTAATTTTTGAAATTTTAATTAGTGTTTCTTTTTAGGCACTAAAGGAGGGAGTGATTTTTTAAAAAATGTGCTGGAGAGACATGACAACGCCTCGAGCACAGGCCTACCGCCGTCCCGTGTTTTTTCCCCGTCCCCACTTACAGACTCTCCTTATGCCGGGTAACCAGGGTAGTGTATTATAAATTCAAACTTCTTGGTAAAATCCCAGATTTGGCAATAATTAGAGTAAGAAAGCAGGTTCAATATATCTGGATTTTTAATGTCGTGTTCTTTATTCAGAATAAAATATGATTTTTCATAAAACCTGTAAAGTTGATTGTTCTTTTAATCCAAATTTATTTTACCAAAAAGCACAATTAGTTATCTAGATTCTAGAGCTGCATGAAAATAATTTAGGTAACTTTGGCAATGCCAAATTGGCATATCATTTATTTTCAAACCCACAACACAACCAATCAATATCATTAACTCCACATTTTAAACTAAAAGTAACTCAAAATTATCATGACATGGAATAAACTCAATCAATCGGATTGACGCAACCCAACAATGAAGTATGTAAAATGATTTGTAGAATAGTGAATGACCTGTCTTCTGAATAATAAACGCCTTTCTAAATATTTTCATTTGCTCAAGAAGTTCTGATGAATGATAAATAGTTCTTATACTCACACGAAACAATTTTATTAATCAAATTGAACATTTCATAAAAAGCTTTTTTATTACTAGTTATAAGTTTTAATGAAACAAGTTCTAAAACTACAACATGTAACCTAAAACTGCTGTGAAATGTCTTTTATAAGTACAAAGTACATTTGTATAAAAATTAAAGCTTAAAAATTAGAAATCACTGGTGATTTAACGTCACATTTCATCTTAATAAACGTTTGCATAAATCATTTTTAGATTACTAGACTAGGGTGAGTACCTAACCAAATATATTGTTTGCCCCATTGTACACTAAATGAACAATCACGACTTGAAAAATTAATAAACCTGACAAACAGGATATAGGAAACTTGCGACCCCACATGTTTGTTCGTCTGATACCCCACATGCCATGTAGTTTTAAAATGCTTGAACTCTTGCACTTTTTTGCTTTAACGGTCAAACGGTTATGCATTTTGAAAAATTGACATCAGAATCGTTAATTTGATCAAAAACTGCCCTAAAATCATGTGCCGCATGCTATAGGCCATTTGGTAAAAATTTGAAATCGTCGTGACCTTTGACCTTAGAGTTGACCTTTTGGAATCATCTTCAGAATACATTGAATTATGTTGCTTTCGAAGTGTTTCCAAAAGAATTTTTCAAATATCTTGAAAAATGCGGCTTCTGGAGCCTTCAAATCATAAAAACTGCTATAACGGCCATATGATTCCAAATTTTAAAAAATGGACGTTGGATTCGTTAATTTGATTAAAAACTGATCTATAATCATGTGCCACATGCTATATGTCAATTGTAAAAGTTTTGAAATCGTCGTGACCTTTGACCTTAGAATTGACCTTTTGGAATCAACTTCAGATATGTTTGAACTATGGTGCTTTTGAAGTGTTTCCAAAAAGAATTCTTCAAAATTCTTGAAAAATGCGGCTTCTGGAGCGGTTCAAATATAAAAACTGCCATAACGGCCACACGATTTCGAATTTTGAAAATTTGACGTTATAATCGTTAATTTGGTCAAAAATTGATCTATAATCATGTGCCACATGCTATAAGTCACTTGAAAAAATTTTGAAATCGTCGTGACCTTTTGACCTTAGAGTTGACCTATGGTGCCCATCTTCGAACTCATCCGAGCGAGGATGCTTATGAACAATATGCAAAAAGAATTTTTGAAAAAAGTTGAAAAATGCGGCTTCTAGAGCATCTACAGACAGACAGACAGACAGACGGACAGACAGACAGACAGAAGGACCAGACAAAACTAATAACTTGCTTCTCAAGTCGCAAGTTAATAATGAGTGGGAATACCAAAACTTAACTCCAGATTCTCAAACATAAATACGATCAATATGCTTATCACAGAATAATTTTTAAATTACTAATTTAAATACGTCAGCCACATTAAGAAGTCACGATCCAAATTCCAAATCGTAAACAAGTTACAAAACGTAAAATGATTAACATGGGAAGAAAGATAGTGTTGAAATACTATTACACACAAAATAGAAACAAATCCATTATGGGATAATGTAAATAACCTAACTAACAGTGCAGTGTATTTTGAACGAAAATGTTTGAGGCAAATGTAGAGGAACTCAAAATGAGTGGAACTAAAAACCAAATTTGAAACTTAAATGAAGTGCTATAAACAAAGGGGAGATGAAGATAAAACAATTGGGTTGACTAAATGATCCGCATCTTCCGGAGCGCCGTGATTCACCAAGTATCTGGCTGTAGCCACTGGAGGGATACACTTATCCTCCTTGCAAACAATGTCGGTTCTCGTGGTTCTGGTTGTTGTAACCAGCAGACCTGACCCGCCCAGGCTTGGTAGTACTCCAGGAATTAGTGTACTACATTTGCACCGCTTCGCTTGAGCCTCTCGGTTCAGCTCAGTTTCCTTATTAGTACCCAATACCCATCACTAATGTTGGGCCATCAGTTGCTTGTCTGGAGACCCTGGAGGTAAAAAAAATATTAATTAGCATTATATCATCATAAAAAAGAAATACGACTAAACTGAACCATAAATATTTGATATGGTGAAACACTTACACGTGTGCGTTCATTGGAGAAGGCATTCATGGAGTCAAAATCACAACGGAGGAGAATCCCAGAGCCACACAAATTGTAACAACTCCCACGCACAGGTCTTCTCCCGGTTGGTTTGGTTCAGGTTAGGTTGGACCGATTTTTTTCAAAAGCTGCTTCACATTTAACGCCACCTGAGGAAAGTGGTGGAAGGGCCAGTTCGAACGCATTCATGCCACTTCATCTTCTTCAAAGTAGACATACATAAGAAAAGCCAGTACACCTGCCGGTGTCATTTCAACCAACTTCTCGGGGTCCCGGAGTCCGGGAACTTTGGGATATTTCCTTCTCCAGTGTTCCTTCGTGGGAGAAGAAGGTTCTTGTAGTGGGACACTCGTCTGGAAACAAAATCAATTAAATAATTTAATAGAATCAAAATATAATTAAAGCAGACTGGAATTAGTCATTCTACAATCCTTTGAATATTATCATAAAATTAACCTGTCAACACAAGATAATGGCACAGTATCGGCTGCCCATCCACCAACTTCGGGTCCGCTTCTTGATCCTTCACCATTCACCCAGTCCAGCCGTCTTTTAGTGGACATTTCCATTTCATCGACAGAATTGGTTGGCCCATCACCTCCGCCTCCTGCATCCCCTCCCTGGGATAATCCCGTTTGTCTCTCGGCCATTTCCACCTTTAACACAACAAATTCATCAAAGTTTTCCTGTGGATTTAAGAGGATTTGAACCACGCCCTTAGTAGCACTGTAAAACTGAGGACATCAGTCTGAGGTGGTTCAGGTTTTGGCGTCACTGATAAATCACTGTATTCCGAACCGGCAGTTGTAACCTTCTTAACCGTTGTCGATGAAGATGAGGGCGTGATTGGTTGAGGTTCCATTTTGATACTAAACTAACCGTTGACAAGAAAGACAATCCAATCCAGAACTTTATCTGTCGGAAACTTGCTTGGGTACGTTTAGCTTGACTTCAAAGCCATTGGAGGGCTGGTTCAGTTTGGGTGTTGAAGGCGGTCAGCTGGCAGAACCAAGTTGTCTACCAAATAGTTCTTGAGAGTTGACAAGAGCCTTGGCAAACGCAACGAACCATTGACAACTTGCGGCTTATCAACTAACCTTATCGAATCTACTAATCTACGGACCTGAACCATTTCCTCCTTCTTGGATCCTTTGGTCTGTGAATCTACACATTTGGGAGGCTAATCAGGTAAATTAAAAAGGGACTTAACCTCTCAACCCCTAAACCTAACGGAAATTAGCAATTTCGACTATCCTATCAACTAAATAGTTTGAATACCTTCTTCTTTAAGAATATGGCAGCCGCTGGTGGTCAGGATAACGCTCAACCGTTGTCCCGGGAGGAGATGGCCGTAAGGCAGGAGAAAAGATTGAAGAAAATGGTGAATGCGTTCCATTCCCGCTTTGCTGCCAAGTGTAAGGAGGACACCCATAGGCGTACCCAGATACCGGTCCAGCGAGGGTCACATAATAGTCACATATGAAATCATATTATAAAGAAAATTCAAAGCTTGATGCTTAAATATCACATGAATTCTGCTAAATTTGTTAAAAGATCACGCTACATCTTGTACAACCTGTTTCTAATTCCTTATACTCCGAGTTAGCATAAAACAACAAAATGGTTTCACATACGCTCTAAACCATTTTTTTAAAGACCGATATATTACAGAGCATAAAATGTTTGCCTCAGCAAAAAGGCTATTCCAGATATCGGTTTTCGTGTGTCCTTAGTTTTTATTTCTAAACCCGGTAAAGGTGATTAGTATGCTGGTTTTTGTGAGTGCATACAACAAAAATAAATTTATTGGTTAATTATCATTTTCTGAAGATTCAAATATACTAAAATAGTGAAACTACAGCAAAATTAAAAGCGCTTTGAACGTTCTTGAACATTTGAATAAAAATTGGCACAGTCAAAATGTCATTGGGAAATCCTAGAAGAATCCACGGACATTAACTAAGCTATCATAGGCCACATACACACATGGGTAATTGCTGTAAAATTACCTCATGTTGTTTTGTGCTGTCAGTGGGTAGTTAAAGCAATTGTTTACAACAATGCTTTTGACAGTTGTCGTGGTTTTTAAGATTTGATTTCTGAACCTAAATTTTTTAGAAAAAAACGCTTATTTAAATACTCTGCAAAAAAGGCTTTCAATTTATATATTTTGAGATCAATAAAATTCATACGCATGCCAACGTTTGTGCTGTTTTCTAAAATCTCAGTTCAAATAAAATTTTAGTAAACAGCATGGAAAAAGAGTTTACACAATTTACATTTACTTATTTATGTTTACCTTCTGAGTGCTTTAGCAATAAGAAATGTTTTTTAAACCATTTAGAACCATGCAAGTAAACCTTGTCACAGGTTAGTAATCGGAAAACAGCTAACCATTAAACCACATTATGTTTTTTATTTTAATATTTTGTAACTCAGCGTCCGTCAAAACGAAGTAAACAATGTAAATTGTCCTGAAAACCTTGGCCCCGGGAAACCTCATAACCGGCGTCAGAATAAAACTGGCAATTTAAGTAACTTTTAAAGAGTCAAACGGAGATATTTTTCCTGTATTTCCTCAAGATCTTATTTAATAGTAGCATAGTATATCTCCTTCTTAAATGACAATCGCAACTTTTTATAAATAAGTCATTTTTGTGACTTTAGTTAGTAATAAAGATATGATAAACTAATGGACAATAAAATCATTACGCACTCACGCACGCATCATCAGTAGTAGTAGTGACTAAACTCTACAATCTGCCAGAGGATAATGCCAAATGACTATATTTAAAAAAGCAAGAATCGCAAAACCAAGAAATACAATAGAAAATGTACATAAGTAAAATTGTATTTGCTCATCAAATTTTCTTTAATCTTATTTTTACGAGGTTATAAATTTTAAACGTAAACAATTTCAATATTATTGTAATGCTTGTTACTCATATTTAGGTATGTGACTTCATCTCAAAGATGTAGCGTCTTCTATTTTATTTGTAAAAACAGTACACACATTGCAACACATTTTATGTTTGCCTTCCAGCAGTTAGTGAATTAGGTTTCTCATTTCTAAACTACATACCTTAAGATTGCGAGGTTTTCAAATGAGCTTACAAGTTACAATGAATTAAACTTTCTCTAAAAGATTTTTATAAATACTCGGTTTAGTATTATTAATATTTTGTAAACTTTGTTTCACTTTTGTATTATATGCAAAAAGAAAGAAATCTGTTTGTAATTTGAAGCTCTGTAACCTAAAATTTGTACTTTATGTATTTTGTAATTTGGCTTTTACTGGTTCTGTTTGTACCTATTTACAGCTGCAGCAACAAGAAACGTTTTAAAATTTCATTTGGATAGATGTTTTGTTTGTGTTGTATCTATAAGTCAAGTAAGCCATAAACCATTTGTCTGCAAACGTGATACACGAAACACCTATTGACGGTACTCAGTAAATCTTTTTTATAATGCAGAGACAGAGGATTGGCCATTGGGTTAAAACAAAACTGACTAAAAGAATCGAGTATCTGGAATAGCTAACAGAAATGCATACAAGTCCGGTACCGTAACCTCGACGGAAATCAAGAAAGTATATGCAAACATCAAAATGGAACTGATGGAAGTTTGTAAATCACCTGCATTTATAAAAGTTTCTTAGTTTGCTTATTTCCAGAATTATTTTACAAATTACCAGAAGCGTTACATAACATGTAAGCTGGTTTTCGAGTTCACGTATTATGAGTAACATCATAGTTTTACGAATGTAAAAAAATTCAGTCAGTTAGATTTTTTGCATTTCCATCACTCAAAAATGTCGACCTTTAGTTAAGGTATACGTAAAGTTTATCAGCTTATGTACTTACACTTATGTTACTCAAGATTATTAGAACGTTGCTACAATTTCTCATGTATGCATAGACTTGTCCTGAAAAAGACCACCGTCGTGATCAAAAGCCAGACAGATAATAAATTTCTCCTCCAAATATAGTAATACAGTAAAATATCGGTTTAAGGAAGACCGTTTTATCATTGCATATATGCGTAGTCATTTAGCACAAAATTAAATCGGCTATTGCCCTTACTATGATTAGCCAGCTAAATTCCACTGTTGCAGTAATGGTAATGCCAAAACTCAACCACTTGTTAGGCTTATTATCAAATAAATTTTATATGCCGGATGAAGATCTGCAATTTGCCAAATATATTCATGTGTAAAAGCGGTATACTAGTAAGTACTTAAATATATTTTCATCATACAAACGTAGTTTTTCTTCAGAGCTTTTAATTTTTTCCTCAGATTCCAGGGGGGGGGGTCACAAGCACCCCCTGGACCCCTCTCGGTACGCGCATGAGGACACCCAAGGGATTCGGAATCTGAAACAGCCTCCCTGTGTCACCTTGGTGTCCAAGGAAGGGAAAAAGTTCTGGATGCCACGGAGGATTATTCTGGCTCGAAGTCCAGGTTTGAAACTGATTTTGGAGGAGAAAGGGGAGGACTTTAGTGGTCCTGTGGAATTGACCCATCTTGGCTCTAAGACCTTGGAGGTTCTGATTCAGTACCTGGAAGACGGTAGCCTCCATCCTGAATGGAGGAGTTTGGAGGTGATTCCAGAACTGTGTGAAGTTGCCAAGGAGTACGAGTTACCTTTACTGTTTAAGTTTTTGAAGAAATCGCTTGTCAACCTTTGCACCACTGCAGACATTGCTTTCGCAATGAGGTCTTTGGCGACCTGGCTGGGATCGGAAAGGGTGACAGAGAAGATTAGCGTTTGGTTGGATGCCAACGTGGCCAACGTTCAGCGTTCCAACAGGGACTTAGAACTGAGACGGAACATGCTTCGTCGACTTACTGAAGAAGCACGTGCACGTGTTAATAATCAATAAACTTTAATTATTGTTGAATGAACTAACATTATTGCGCATTGTAAACCTTAGTGTATGACCCTCAACTTTATTGCACAAATTGCCAAAATGAACTAGAAACCTTAACAAATTTACACAACCAACTGGAATCCCTAAAAATCCAAATGGACCAACAAATCAAAAGAATAAACGGTTTAAAATCCCCGAAAAATGGAAATTACCCGGTGCCCAAAATGGAACTGGTTTTTGCGGGTGCTACAACAGGTCAAGAGAATATCGGGAAAACGCTAAGTTTTTTGGGAACAATTTGTCAAGGAATGTCACCCGTGTCACCACAAAATTTCCAAAAAACCCTGAATCCTTCCCTGGAAAACCGGGAACCTGACGTTTTGAAAAACCCGAATAACCCGGTAACCGAATTGGTCCAGTTGTCAATGTCAACCGACTTAGAGGTCAAAACTGAAGCCAGTCTAGTCAATTTTCCGGAGGATGAGGAGGTTGCTCTGGAAGTCCCGATTTCGGACCCATTTTTTCAGCAACCACGAAACTCCCCGAAAACACCACCCAAATTACCCGGTTCTTCATCTGGACATGGTCCATCAAGGACTGACAAGCCTGTAAAAAGGAAAATGAAGCAGTGTCCAATTTGTGACAAGATTATGGCCGTGAATAACTTTAGCACGCACATGAGAAGTCATACGGGTGACAAGCCTTATCGGTGCGAATTTTTTGGTCATGCTTTTGCCCAACGGACGGGTTATAATCAGCACAAGCAAAGGAAGCACGCCGGGGCGTTAAGGGTTAGTCGGGGGGACGGGGGCATTTTTAAGGACCCTTTAGCGGATTAGCTGGAAAACGGGAATTTAAGGTTTGTAAATTTAATTAAGATTTTTATGGGAAATTTGATAAGATTTTAAGAATGGGTTTGGTTTAGTTTTTTAGATTTTAAGTTTCGTCACCTCGGGAGGATGACGATGAGGATGTGCTATTGACGATGAGGAGACTTTTTACGAGGAAGAGCGCACGTGACGATGAGTTGGGTTTTAAGGAGGAGGATGATGACGAAGGGGATTGGGGGGTGTCATGGTCAACGTGAGGATAAGTGCTTTGGATGGGTTATCAGTGGCCACAGGAGAAGATTAAGGAGGATAATGTGACATGGACTATGGACCAAGGCAAGTACTTAAAAAGCAGTGGGATTTGGTCAGGGATTTTGGAGGATGACGAAGAATCAGTGACGAGGGGACTTGGCTTGGTGTCAGTACCCTTGAAATTCGGATTTTTAGGAGAAGGAAGAGGGAGGAAATGGAGGCTACCAGGAGGAGAATGGGTGTTGGGGCTGGTCAGGTTGGTCACTTGGACGTTGGACAATTGGGGAAGATTCCAATGGAATTGGCAAGTATTCTAAGGTGATGGAAGACAAAACTTTGGGACTACTGGGTGCCTCAAGGACACCAAGCAGCTTGTGGAGTTAAAGCAGAGGCGTTTCTGGAGGTTACTTCAGTCCAGTTTGGGGAAAGGAGGCAAGGGAAGACCGGATTCGTGAAAGAAATGAAAGGGTGGGTGAGGAGGCAATGAACCATTTTCAATTTTATTTTGAAAGATTTTTTTTGGAAAATGGACAGTTTTAACGTATTTTTTGGTTTATTGTATAGATGGCTTATCATTCATGTCACTTGAAATGGGGGAGTAAGGGGGAATGGAAAACTTGGATTGAGAGGGTAGGACACGTGCCGGGTGAGCAAGTGCAAGTGCAAACGGAAATGGACAACTGTGGAGTGGGGGGATTCTGAGGACCGTTTAAAGTTGGAATACTGGAGCCATGGAACATTCTGACTTGACCTAACTCAAAGATTTCTTTGGGGTTGGGGGCATCCATTTAACACTTGAGAGGGGTCGTTCGTCAAGGATCCTCAGTTTTTGGTGATTTGGGAAGGGTTTGAAGTTGACAAAGGAGGATGGTGGAGGTCCCTTCATTTCATAGAGGAGGAACTGGCCGGATTAACAGCTCAACGCTTTTGTTCCGTGGGCTAGTTCCAAATTGAAACTTGCAATTCAATCGGGAATTTACATTGGGATTGGAATGTAAGATTAAAAGTACTAACCACCTTATTTTTTGGATTATTGGATACAACTTTGTTAAAAATTGGGTTGATATTAGGTGGCATTCTGAGTGTGCATATTTATCTGAAAAGAAGAGGAGGGCATGGGGATGCTCAATCAGCTATAAGGATCCCCAAATGTTGGGGTCAAGTTTCGTAACATTTTAGTTCCAGTTTCCACTGGTGCCAGAAGGGATTCTTAAGAGTTTTGTGAAAGTCCTTTGGGAGGTTTAGGAGTTGGGGTTATCCTTAGTAAATTGTGACTGGCTTGTGGAGTTGGACCACTTGACAAAGTGATGGACTAAACCACTGGTGCAATATGAAGGGTTAATGAGGAGCAACCTGTTTCCTATCTTCACTTCAGGTCCTGAAGTTCAGGAGGATGAGACTTGGCTTATCATTCATTTAACTTGATCTGGGGATCTGGGGGCTTTGGGGAAATGGACTAAAAGATGACTAGAGTGGTTCGTTGGACGGGTGAGCTTCTTCTTCTGTGCCACTGCTCAACTTGAATCACGTGGGCGGTTGGAAGTTGGATTAGATTGTGGAGGGGGGGAGGAGTCAACGAAGGACAAAGTTGGGAACCAGGGGATTTTTTGGGGGATTTTGTTTCTAAAATTTACTTCGCCCCACAACCCCTCCCCCCTCCCGTTTACAATCCTTTTTAGTGGCAAGTATAATTTTAAATGTAGCACGTTGCCCCAGCTGCAATAGTGTCGGGGTTCATATGGAAACAGAGGAGGATTTGGGGTTATCGGTTATCCGAAAGGGGATCCGAGGAGCTTTGTGCAGTTTGATGTGCTGCCGGAGCCCTTGGGGAGGACTACTGAGAAAGTATCGCTTTATTTAGGAAACTTTTCAGATTATTTTATGCTAAATTTCGTTTTCTTTTCAAAAATTCAATG
>CM056168.1:53108222-53280107 GCA_029691765.1 Entomobrya proxima
TAAATTATTACTAACTGGTATGCCAGGAAAGCATGGTTTATTTTTTATTATGAACTACATACATTATTGTATCTAAGGACAGCTATGTCAAAACATTTAACTTCAGTGGTTGGTTCTGAGGAGAAGATGAATTTTGTCTCTTTACTTATTGGACACCCTTTAGTTGAACGTATATACAGTGCTTAAATCAATAGTAATAACACTTAACTATTTACAAACAATATGAACAAATTTTCTTCAATTATTTTTAATGGTGGCTATTGCATATCTGCAGTAAGCTCTTGAAACAGAATTGTGCAAATACACAGTATCCATTTAACAAACGGATAATATACGTAAAACGTTTTAACAATATATATAATCATGTATTACAACATTAATGCTTGTATACTGAAGTGCACGTCAAATGTCAAATAATTTTGTTTAGCAGAAAAATTAGTTCTAACAATTGCAGATTATGAGAATTAGTAGCTATATTTACCAATTATTAAAGCGTTTACTTAAGGTTCACTTGAAAAAAGTTTGAGAATGGTTGTTGCTACTTTATGTTGATATACCATCCTTGAAAACCTAGATGTTCTGTGAACAAGTTGTACTGTTAAGTTTGCAGTTGGCATTCTAAAACATCAGTTTAAACGTCCAAACGTTTCATTAGAAATCACAATGGAAGAAGGTTTATTTGCTTAATGCGTGTCCAGACTGCACTGTGTGAATCAAAACACAAATACTGAAATATACATTATTCAAAATACAAGCAGTGTATTCATCAAAGAAGTGAATACGTTCGTTCTGGAATGCAAAAACATAATAAGTGAGTACTTGGATATTTTCGTTATAGGTCTAGCATTCAATACCCAAAAATATACGCATGTGATAATACAGAGAGACGGGAAATGCTGGTTAAATATATACGTACGACTGAGAAAGCTAAACATTTCAAAATTATATCTGGACAAAGAAATGACCCAAATACAGAGCCTATTTCCTTGTTTAACGTTGCAGTTGGTTTACAGTGGTTCATATTGCTATTAGGAATTAGTTTCTTTGCTTTTATTTCTGATAGGTTTGTTTTGGTAGAAGTCAGGTTTAAAAATTGTGTGTTGAACACACTGTGTTCTAAATCCAAAGATTTTAAGCTTTAACTTTCGTTTTAAAAGGTTTGAGTATTGTTTGTAATTAACAGTTCAAATTTCTCTAGCTTGTCTCTAGCTTGGCTTAATATTCATTGTTTTATGTTTGCTTTAAATAAATGGTCATTTAAATATGAAGATGTCTTTGCCTAGAGAATTCTTTAAAATGTTTAAATGACATTTTTGACAAAACATGAATCCACTACTAAAATTTGCTTGTGTAATAATATATCATATATTCAAGTTGAGAATTATATCTGTTCTGCTAAACCTTTATGTGGAAAAAATCAATTTGGCACAGTTAACATTTTTTGGCTGACAAGTCATTGTGATCTGAAGAATACCTCTTGTTCAAAATATTGAAATATTATTTCAATAGAAGCTTGGTTTAATCTGCTACAAATTTATGGCGATATATAGCGATGGACTAACAAGACTATTTAATGGTGAAATTTACTTATCTGTCATCTTAATAATCTTTGTAAAAACCAAAAAAATTAAGGTTTGCACAATCAAATTATTTTCAAATCAAATAGTATAAGCGAGCAATTTGTCAGTACTTTATCAAATAGCTCAGCGCTTGAAAAATTCCACTGTTCGACAGATTTCTTTATGGTTCGTTGCAGGACAAACTATATTTCTAAAGTTTTTATAATGTTTAAATACGTTTAAAATGAAACTCTACGCTAGTTGGCTTTATATTGTAGTTAGTACCATAAATGTGAACGAAACTCTGCAAATTGGTACTAATATTTCCGATTTATTATTAGGTAGCTGTACAAATCGATTGGATTTCTCCGCTTTAAAACACAAATTTCAATGGCCTAACACCACAACATCGTCATCATTGCAGTCTACGTTTCTTTCGCGATGCACAAGCATATCACTTTGTGTTCTTATAACCAGCAATATTGATAAATACGTAGGAAACCTATCTGCTCTAAAAACAACAGAGGAAAATTTTCAAAATTATAAGAATCAAGGCGACTATATTGATTCTGTCTTTTTATCACGCACATTGTACCTACAAAAGTTTCGCTTTGTTTGTGTTACAAGGTACCCATCCACCAATATTTTTGGAAATAGCATTCTGTTTACTCCATTTGATCAAAAGTATCATTGGAACTGGAAAATTCGAGGACCACTTATTACCACTTACGGAGTTGCACCTCTGCCTAAATTCTATTGCTTAGAATTCAACCAGAAAGTTGTGTTTCATCGACTATATAACCTTCTGGTTCTGTTTATTGGCAATAACTGTACCTTCTTTGGGTCACTGTTAAACGAAAAATTTGCGTTTCACCTTGAGTTGGATCCCAACGCACTATTTCATCCTTCAAACCCTGTAAGAGTTCAACTACATGAAGTGGATTACTTTTTCATCGACAAATATAATCGTTCATTTCTTCCTACAGTACTTGATGTGTTTAAACATGTTACTAAACCTACATTGTTGTATCATGAACAATATCCAAACAACGATCCAGAATTGGCAGCGACTGTAGGTCTTATTAAAAATTACATAAATCAATCTATACAACTCTACGTTACCTCAAAATTCCAAGAATACAGTCCTAAATACGAAGTGCTAACTTACTTACTTGTCGACAGACTTTACTTTTCTCCTTATATGTTGCAACAAAGATTAAAGGGATTCCGATACCTGACTATAATCAAACGAGATCGCTATCTAGGCACGACAAATCTATTGTCTTTATTTTTCCCTTTTCACACTATAGTCTGGATTTGCTATCTAATAGTGTTTGCTTACGTAATCGGGGTTTTAATATTTCCCACTTCTGGTAGCGCTTCAATTTCAAGCAAATTCTTTTGGTCTTTTGTAGTAATATTAGAACAAGGCGACGACGGTAGTTTAATGCAGCGAAAATCATCACTTGTTTTGATGTGGCTTATGCTATCAGTTTTAATGCGAAACTTGTACACGTCTACGCTAGTAACCGATATGATTTTTGAACCAGAACCCACTGACATGTCTGGTTCGTTATCTGCAATGTTGTCCGGTGCAATCAATGTTTGGGACAAGCCAATATTTTGCAAAAGAAAAACAATGTCTGGTATAGGAGCTCGTTTTTACAGGCGCACACGTGAGCTACTAGAAACGTTTAAAAATATTAATTTGGTGAGAAGCAGAGTTTTTGAGGTGAACACGACAAATGAAGCAAGGCTTGTTACCGGTAAATCTACACAGTTTTATTCTAGATGTCCATCTTATGACGTTTTACACATGATGACGTTAAAAACATGCAAAGAATATAATTCTTCAGAACAAACAAATTTCTTGTATGTTTATCACGAATCTGACTATGGTCATACAACCAAAGATTTCAGTATGAGGGACCAGATTTCATTTATGGCTAGTATGGAATACCGGTATTATGATAATGATGACGAAACTTATCTAGAGGACACCACTTTGTTGCATATTTCCGCAGACTATTTGCTTTCTTTGGTAAAACTACACATTCTGGGTTGGATTCAGTGTACTGGGATTTACAACGCCTTACGGGAATCATATCGATCGTATGTGCTTGCTATGGGACTAAAGTCTACGTATTCAAATAAAAGCAAAATTAGTAACTTCTATGCATACGCAAGTGATTATATTAGAAAGCAAGAAAACCAGATAAAATACACGAAGAATTTGGGAAAGCCAGAACATTTTGAAATTATGACTGAGCACACTATTGGCACGAAAGCAGAACCGCTCTCCATGTTTGAAATTTCAGTTGCTTTGAAACTTTATGCTTTACTAATGGTAATAGGATTCTGTAGTTATATCATTGAAAATGTGTTTTATAACTTCAGGCTCCACTATAATATTAGTCATGTGCATGGAATAGGAATTTGATTGTGTTTCTGGTAGATAATACTTACTAAGTTTGCAAATATTTAGAAGAATCAGACAAGTATGATCAAAGAGTATTATGTTTGGGCTTAGAGCACTGTAATGCTTTGGGCATAAATACAGAAAATGATTTCCGTAGCTACAAAACATTTTAAGCATAACAAAAAAGTAAAGACGATATTAACTGTGTTAGGTGAGTGATTAAATAATGATTTCTGAACAGGCTTAGTATGCATTCCTTTTAACTTTGTGTAGTAAGAGTTCTACAAAAACTACATAAAGTATTCTAATGACAAATAGCAACTGTAGTTTGTATAGTTTCAACTAAGGAACCAATAAACCTTGACCTTGCTAAATGTTATGTAACATAGAATATTTATTTCTGAATAGGTTAAAGTATATAGAAAGCCCGATTACTAGCCGCTATCTTGTTGTTCCGGGGTAGAAATCAAGTCTTTTGAAGAACTGGCTTGTATCAAAAACGGAAACAATGTGCTCAGTAGAGATTTTGGCAAAATATTCCTGTTTTTTGTACTTTAATCCTTTCTGCATTTAGAAGCATGCATGATAAATAAAAAGGATTAGGTTCACTTTTTGATTTTAGAAATTGTCAAAGCATTTATACCTTACAAAAAAGGTATATTATTATTACACGGTTATCACATTATTATCGCGGAATTCCAAAATGCTATTGCAATTATCATGCTGTTGTTTCATAAGGTTACGTTATTTGACGTATTATTAATGGTGGTACCTTGTAAACATGAAAAACTTCAAAGCTTTTCCTGGTATAAAGTTAGATTGTAAAAGTTTTCATTTCCTCAAGCAATGACAAAGTTTTAGCTCATATCCGTCTTACAACTAAAACTAAATTGGCAAAGTATTGATATTTTCATCATTGATCTTTAGACACTCCTTTTTATTGTGCTGCCGAAAAAGGCGATACTAAAGTGATTTATTATTTGTGATAAATCTTCATACAAAATTGTTTACAACCCGACAGTGAACACAACATTCCATGCAATTTTTGTTCTAGCGTTGTTATATACATATCTTTCAGTATATCAGTACATTTCTTTGCACAATAACACTTTTAGTTTTGAATTGTCATCGACCTTGAAACTAAAATAGTGGAACTATTTGCAAAGAGTAAATTTTGTTGTTCAAATTTTTCTTTGTGTAAAGTTTTATAACGATGTATTACTAAGTTTGGCTTGTAGCCGTTTACAATGTTGAAAATGTTTTAATAATGGAACTTTTTGTTTTATTTTCTTTAGTGTAAGATAAGTTGGTTGAGCACCAAACGGTCTTGTATCTTTTCAGCAAGTTGTTAAGAAACATTCTGTAAACTGAAAAAGTCTAAGTTTCTAACATCATGATACCAACTAAAACAAATATGCATTTCATCGTTCACCTCCTCTTTTTAATGCTTTCAAACAAATTATCCAAGAATACATTTGTATTGGGTAGGTCTCCTATTTGTGCCACCAATTTCAGCAAAACACAATACAGTTTTGTACCCCTGAGGACTCTCAAAAACTTGTATAATTACAGCCATCATCAAAAACCTGATGTAATAGAATTTATTAGAAATTCTGAGATTGCTGCAAAACGTATACCGACGTACACTCCTGCAGTACACATCGAAGGAATTCTTGAACCATTTAGACAGTCAAATTGCTTAGTACACATAACCAACATTCACAATATGGACATCAGAGCAGACATCCAAGTATACACACCTCGGCTTATACGAGTTCCCCAGTTTGGGTTGTGGATACAACAGAAGAACTCTTTAAATAAGCGTGTCTGGAGTTTTCACGGAGTTGAACACAAACCAAATTTCTATAACTCTCATGTCGCTCTGCCAGACTGTCCGAAACTCCACTGCACGAAACTTAAAACTTCTTTTGAAGCTTGTACTAAATTTAACTTTTTCAATTTTACTATTAGAGCAAAGCCATATAATTGTGAAGTGCGAATAGCAGTGTTTCCACCAAAGCATTTATATCGTTATTTTACGTTAAAATTTGGGTTTAGTCAGTGGTTTAAGTATCATGAGATATGGAACTATGAACAAACAAGCCTGTACTTTGGAGAATTAAATATGATGTCTTACGATCGGTCGCTTTCTCCATCAGCACCTGTGTTTTTAGTCAATATAGTAAACGAAACCAATGATGCTAGCACTTGGAGATACTGCGTACACGTACGATGTGCATCTCCCTATTGGATCCGAGGGTTTCTTCATTTTAATCACGTTATTGTAATTGTACTGGCAACCTTACCCAGTGCAACTATTAAAAGCATCTGCCTTGACCCTTACTATTGGGATAACCAAATTTGCAATCCATTATCTATTTGGAAACACCTGAATATGACGCAAGTTTATATTCTCGGTTTTCAATCCCACTATGCACACTGGAATATTCTTGATAGAACAGTAAATTCGCTTTCTTTTGAAAACTATTTTAGTAGCTGTAAACAAAAAATTTACCCAAACAAGAGGCTTATTGTAAGTGAAATTAAAGAGGACACAAGTGCTTCGTATTTGAACATTTTGTTTGCAATTCTTGGGAACATTACATACAGTGCTCAGCACTTGACCAACTGTAATCCTGACAATGGAATTAACAAACTTACTAAACCAGCAGGACATAGTTCTCTTCAGGTATTAGTTGCCGTACCTATACTAAGTATGGACAAATTTTATGGTGCTTCAATTAAAAGCTCAGTAACGCCGTATGGGTTTGTTGGGTGCAGCAGTTCTGAACCATACCCTCTGTCGTTTTTACAGCTTTATAGCATTTACTGTGTTTACTGCTGGAGTTTGGTTTTAGTTTTCGGGATTGTGTTTCTTGTGTGGAGAAAAATAACTAGTGCTGACTTATGTTTTCAGGAAGATATTTGTACATTTCTGAAAATATATTTGGAGCAAGGTGTTAATTTAGGAAACTTTAGTAAACACAGATTGGTTTTAGCCGCGTATTTACTCAGTGCTTTGGTACTAAGCAATGGCTACAAAAGTAAGAACATTGACAATTTGACATCACCCAGAAAACTGATTTCGTACGATACTTTTGTTGAGTTGGTAAATCATGGATTTGATATTTTCTCTATGTCGTATCTATACCCGTCAAGCTTGGAAAATTATATGTCTCCTGATTTGACAATACTGTGGAGAAAGCACGATATACGTAAAGTTGCATATAACAAGAATGGAAAAATCGGGGTGGACGTTGGTATTATAGGAACCAAGATTGACGATTACCTTGCCCAACATCATGGACTCAAAAAAAGCCTACCTGACTTGAATTTAACACACATAGAGTTTGTGCACAATAACTCACGTATATTACCAGAAACCGTTGACCTACTAAGGTTAGTAGTAAAAAAGAACTTAACATCCAAATCAGAAAAATATAACTACTTTCTAAAAATTCAAACGGATGTTATTACTAAACGGTTGGCAAAATGTGAAAAATCTGCATTCATTTTACCATATTACCAATGCAAGGAATTTAAACAGCTCTCAACAAACAAAAAACAGATTTCCGTGTCAGCAGAACCAGTTATAAACTACGAGGTTTTTATTGGGTTTAATGGCAGAATTCCTCCAGGTGTTATTAAACGAATTAAAGGAGCAGATCAGGCTGGTCTGTGGGACTGGCTGAATAGAGTTATTTCTGAGCTACACCTTTTGCGTAAAGTAAATAAGCCTCAAGCAGACGTTGAACATAAAATGTCTTTAGAAGATAACATAATTGTTTTATTTGTAACTTTGCTTTTGGGAAATGCATTTGGAGTGGTATGTTTTGTGGTAGAATGTATAATATATGCAACAGGCAAACTAGTAGGACTGTTGGTAGTTGTACGAATGATAAGGTCTGGAATGACATAAGATATTTTTGCTGAACTTATTAGTATTAGTAGCTCACTGGTTTTTCAGGAGAGCTGCTTAAGATAGTATCCTCCAATTTTCTGTTAATGTGTCCATCCGTAGAGCTTATTTTTAAACCAGGCAAATATGCCATAAACTTTGTCTCTTACAATAATACATCTATGGTAAATCATTGAAAGATGCTCGATGCTAAAACCAATATGAACGTAAAGGTGCCTATAACACAACTACGTTTACAACAGAGGAACCCATTTTGATTTAACAAATAATGCAAATCGTTATTGGAGTTGGTAAAAAACCGAGAAGCGTTCCAGATAACCCACGGATCTTTTACATGTATGTTTCCTACTTTCAATTTTCTATAATAATTTCTCGGGAAGATTTTTCGAATAAGAGTTGTAATCGATATTCCCGGTAAATCCACGTCTTTGTTAATACAGTGATAAACTGTGACTTGTACGAAAGCTTTATAATTGTCTGTAAACAATGCCGAAGAAAAGAAGCTTTGAAAATTATCAATCGCTTGTATATCTTCAGAGGAATGTTCATTACAGTATTGGAACGTTTTGGAAGCACTGAGATTAACTGCTGACCTTATTTGAACCACACATGTCAATGCTAACAAATTATAAACAGGATGAATCATTTTGAAAATTGCAACTTTTAGCAGCAAAGAGCGGCTAAAGGTATTGCAACTGTGTAGTACACTTTTTCCATGCTGTAATACAGATGTTATATGTGCCGTGGATATGCTTGATTTTAGTAAATATCATAAGTGAATGTCAAAACAATCTAAGGGTGAGCAAACTCTCCGAAAATCTGACAATTTTTGCTCAAAAGTCGTTTTATTCGAGTTAAGTTTACCTCCTAAATGAAAAGTGTAATTTATTTTAAAAGTTGTTTGAACAATTCAATTTAAAGCAATATTTTATTTTAAATGTTGCAGTATTTATTTAACGCAGTAATAATGGTTGTTAAAACAAGAAAACTTTAAACATTATTATATTCGTCAAGCTTTTCTGAACCTTCAGCCGTCCGTATTTATTTTCTGCTTGCCGCACATAATATGTGGAATACCTTTATGGAAGAGTGCTCGATATAATCTAAGAAGTGGTTTGGCAATTGTTTTTGTGAATGGTTTTAATCTGTTCTAGCAAGTAGCAATTCTTCCCAACTCAAGTACTCTTGATATATTTACTTCTAATAAATTAAAATAAAAAACTATTTACAAGAATCGTATTTTACGTATAATCTAATATTTGCGCAATTACCAGGTTTGGTCTATTCAAATGAAAATGATAACTACTAGTTGAAATCTCAACAAGTTTGTATGTTTCTAGTATTTTATAAGTACTAGTAGATTTAATTAGTTGTAAAAGTTTCCAGTGTTATTCTGTAAATTAATTTGTGTATGAGTGCTGTGTTAATGCATAAACTTTGAAAAAGTTGAGAAACACTCTAGTATATCTGAAATATTTAGGAAAATAAATTATACAGTATTTACCATTGGCGTAGAGCTCAGCACTTCAGAATCGGTAACATGAAAAAACACTGTTAATTGAAACTTCAACAAGAATTCGAATAATTTCAGGATTAATTCTCATTTTTATATTAGCGTAGCAAAGTTTTTATTTGTCATACATGTGTGTTTAGTACTTGTAAATATTCAAAATGAAGTGAAGGGGTCAATATTAGTATATTTTTAATTTGCAACAACTAGTCGTTTTGTAGCAGAGCGTTCCAAAGAAAAGTTTAAAAGTATTTTTGATTTTGTGGTGGTAAATCTTACAAGTAAATACAGGGACTTTACAGAAACAAGTTTGACAATTTTATTTCTTCCTTTACTAATTCCTAACTGGCGTTGTAGTAATCATCATTATGTACTTCTACATTGCAATTATAAGCATGACTGTTGATATGTACATCTTAGGCAACCCCTATGCAATAATACCCAACGACGCACTAACTACACCTATAGCTTTGCTAAAAAATTCTGTCTGTGCGAAGCACTATACCATTGAAAAGCCTCCAAAATATGACTTTCACACAACGCTGGCTCTTGATTTTGATGTTTTGGTAGCCAATTGTAGATACTGTGTGCAATTCCAGGCCACCCTAACTGAATCGAATAGTTTAACATCAAAAACAAAGTACTGGAAAATATTTAAGTCATTAAAGTTTACCTTAGCTTGTACACTTTATGTATTTGTAAAATTACCAAGTCGTTGGGAAGATTTTTTCTCTGACATTTTACACACGGATGAACATTGGAACTTGAAATCCTTTATTTTTACGCATAAGTGGCAAAAACCTATACTATCTAGCGTTGCTAAGCCAGTGTCACCTGATTATATTCTAACATTTCTTGCCATCCGGAACTTGCCAGAAAACCCAAAATTGCACGTTCAGCTTCCAGATCTTACACGAATGTCAAAACTTGTTGTTTTGTTATGGCAAATAGGCACAATAAATCGGACAACAAACCAAGATAAATTCAAATGGTTGATAGGTTGCATTAATTGTGATAAAAGTGCGCTGTTTCATACCCAAGAAGTACGGTATGGTTATGCAGAAACGTTTGCGATGAAGACTATAGTATTAAATCAAATTTCGAAATACTCAACTTTACAAATGATTGAGTCTGTGGAAGTGTTTTTGACGAGCATTACTAAAAGAGCAAAACTAAATGCTCTGGGTATTTCACAAGAGATTTTATTACCAAGATACGCAAACGTAATTGTTTCTAGTATTGCAATGGCAAGAAATTGTTCTACAAGTCGACTAAACGCTAGGCCTTTAAACAAAAATCCACTTATTCTGACGACAAGGAAAAAGAATTGTGCGTACGAGAGTTATTTTATGTTTGGCAAAATACGTCAATGATGATGCTCTACGATTTTCAAATATTTAACTTAAGATCAGCCGACACTGCTAAATACTACGGAATAGCTTTTGGTGCAAAGTTTGACGGCTTGCGCTTTTCAGTTATATTAGGAGAGACTGAAACTTACGAGCAATCAAGCAAAAAAGTGAACGTTGCAAATATTGTTATCACGCCATTTACAACAGTTTGTTGGGAAATGTTAATAGCATCTGTGGTAGTTGTAACGGCATTGCTTATACTGACAAGCAAGGGCAAAAGCGTTTGCTTTTGGTTTACATGGGTTACCGAGGTATTAGTTGAACAAGGAGATGGAGAATTAAAGTCGAGGAAAAATAAAGCCAATTGTATTATACTTTTAGTGTGGATTATGAGTGCATTTGTACTAAGAAATATGTACACTGCTGAAATGTATTTCTGCTTAACAAAACTACCGGATATTGTGGATATACCTAAGACATGGGACGACCTTTTAACCCTGAGTAGCAGTTTACACCAAATTGTTGCAGAAAGTTCGCTGGTAGCTTATTTATACATGAGATACAAGTCGAATAAACAATTATTCAATAAAACAAACAACACATCCATACAGTTATCTGGTCAATTTTATGATAAACTTACACTAATTCGAATGCTAGGTCAATCGGAAAACATAATCCGGAATATAAGTAAAGGTTTGCCTTTTCAATGTGAGTCATTTGCCACTCGAGAGAATCTTGGTATTTACGCCAAAAATCCAAATTACTGTCAAAGTAAAGAAAGATTTTCCTTCATTCAGTCTAGTAGTGGATGGATGAAGTCTGCAAAGCCTAGATTTGCTAAACCATTGCTTGAAATATTTGGAAAGAAGAGAATAGTAGAAAACAGAAACGAGCCTGTAATTTTTGAAAGAATGTTGTTATGGGGTGAAATGTACAAAACTCAATGTTTTGAAAAGCTTGAAAGCTTTCTGGCCACTATGGCAGAAAGTGGAATAGAATCAAAATTCAAGGAAGGATATGAAATAGCAAATCAGCAAGAAGTTATTGAAAAGGCAATGAAAGTGGGTAATTTTAGTACAAGTTGGAATCTATATACTTACAGTGTACATGTAGTACACGGAATGTTTATAAAAGGTTGGGACACTAGTTACTACAAGGACTATGCAGAGTTTCAGGATGTATTTCCGATTTTGCTTCTGTACTTCTACTTAATTGCTGGCAGCTTTCTAGCATTTCTTGTTGAACAGGTTTGTGTTCCAATACGTGACATAACGTGGATTGTTTGGAATTGTCGTGCAGCATAAGCTAAAATATTTATTATTTAGTCGATATGAAATAACCTAGTTTCCTTATACAAATTTGGTTAGGTTCATAACTTATATTTTACAAGTAGAATTGTAAACTGCGCATGTACGATGTCGATACTATGAAGAATTTACTTGTTACTTAAACACAACTAAGCCTGTTGTACACACAACTTTGGAAATATTGAAGCTTATGTATACACTTGTAATTTAGTTATACTTACTGCTACTTAACACTAAGAACACGCTTAGAAGTACAATTGCTACTAACCTCCTAAAAACAATTTGTCAGCAAATGAAATTAATATAAATTTGTAGAAAGTAGAAAAAGCATAAAATATAGCCCGGTTATCGCCAAAAATTTGGAACTATTTTATTGACGTGGGAAGTTTCTTTTTTTAGAAATTCATAAGAAATCAAAACGCACCAAATTAGCACTAAAGATGAGTTTATTTATGGATGATTTGTTAATTATTTATGAAGCTTAATTGTGAAGACAGGAATTCAGTGAGCATGAAAGCATTTTATTGTTAGTCCGGCCAACAAAACCATTTTCTAGCAACGTAGAATATTTTATTTACTTTATTTTACTAATTATAGTAGATTTCCTACATGCGTATGCTTTGGTGAGCTCTATTCCTATAAGACAATACGAAACTAATTTCCTTCCATATTTGCCTTTTAGTGCAATAAAAGCTTGAATCAATACTTTCGTCCCATCTAAAATCTTATCAATTTCAATTTTGGCAAACTTTGCAAATTTACTACACACTTCTGCAAGGAAACTTAAGCTAGCAATGCTGACCAAACCCACAAGAAGAATAAATACCACTAAAATATTATCCTTCATAGCTAGTCTCTTAACACCATTATCCTGCTTCTGTGCTACTACTTTTGTATCGTTTATTGACAGCAACCACAAGTGCCACCGGTCCCACAACTCAATAACTCCTGACTCAGTCACAGCATGTGTTTTTCTAATTAGGTCGTATGTTTCCACAGGTACCATGTTAAATATCCAAGTTTTTGTTGTCGGAGCCAAAGACTCTTTGCTCATTGTCACCTGACTCATTGTACTTTCGTTAATACTTTTAAGCTTTAGGTACAAAGGCAGTATGTTATCGTGATTGTGAACAAACGCATTGTTATCACATTCTAAAATCTTTTCTGAGAAGAAGCTCGAATTTCCCTGAATATCTTTTATAGTCGAATATGAGTCCGGAATCCACATTCCACGTCTGACTTGTTGCAGTAGCGACATATTGGCAGATGTCACACTTTTATTGTATACCTTGCCAAAAGATGTAAACTCGTCAAACGCTTCTTCCATAAATAGGCGCTCCGACAAATAGCCACGAAATGAATTTGCACCAGCAACCAACGTTAAAAAATATAAGGCTTCGTATGACATTTGCCAATCAATTGCGCTGTAAAACGTAAAGTTGTGCTGGATTAGCTGATCAAAAGTTTCCAGCCGTTTTTGCTCCAGTGGCGCTGTAACTTCCTTAATGTTATCCCCTCTGTACCCGTTTGTAATAATCAAAGACATTAGTACCCAACTCCACATTAGTACACGCAGATCCTTTCTGTTTGCTAATTCTACAGACTGTTCAAACAAGCAACAAAGCGAGATCCATATTCCGTGTAAGGTAATTCCTTTTTCAGATTTTTGTAGTTTGGCAAGAACTACTGCGAACGTTATCGTAGTTACTGCTGTGGCTATCCACGTTGCTACGTCGTAAGCCTTTATAAGGCTGAACAACGACAAGCCACCGGAATCTACTATATCAGAGCAGATTAAGAAATAGTGCCCTTTCGTTTCTCTAAGAATATATTGATGCTCTCTGGTATCTTCTTCAACGAAAAAATGTGGCAATGCAAAGCCATTATCACCATAGGCAAATCGAGGCTCTTCATAAACCAAAGTAGAATTGGGAAACAACAACAGCAAAAACAAACTCTCGACTCTCATGTGTTTCGTATTTTTAATAAAGTTATAATATTTTGATTCTTTTTTACCTTCTGCAAGATTGTTAACGTAATTTGACTTAATGTTGCATGCAGAGCAGTGGAGATTCCATACGTAGCGTTGTGTAAATCTAGCAGCCTGCTCCTCTCTAGTAAACCAAGGAAGCTGTACAAATTCTGAAATAGATTCAGATATCGTATATTTCCTCATGGCGTATTTTCCGTTTTGTCTAACAAGTTTTCGCACGCACAGAGATGCTTCTAATGTAGCATCTATTCCACCCGTTGTGTTTAACGTGCATACTTTTACCGCTTTATTTAGTAGATTCCATAAATCTTCGGTTTCAGCAAAATATGGACCCTGAACAGCCGTACTTGCTTCCGACTGAACAATAAATACAAGTTTTATTGGCTGACAGGCCCCAGATACACTTTGTGACAACCTCTTGTCTCCTTGAACATCAGCTCCGTACATTATATTCGTTTTGAATGGTTGTTCAGCAGACGCTTTGGTCAGCAAATAGGCCAAGAATATGTTTCCTCTAAGTATTTGGGGAAATAATCCATTTGCCTTGTCTTGTTTAGTTTTCAAGTTTTTTATAATTAAATCTTGAAAGGAAGGTGGGTACAGTAGCTTGTCAAAATTTGTGGGATGACCTTCCCTTTCTCTGATTTTCCAAGACTTGCAATATTTCCAAGGACTTATGTAAACCGTCAGATGACACAATAAACGGTATTGAGGTGTAGCAGTAAATTTGAAGTCGCTGTGATATACTTTGTGATTTCCTTTTTGGCTGTAGTGGATTGCAAATGGTGTGTTGTCACATAAAATAGCGTCTTTATGGCTGTCAGGTTTTTGTGAATATTTTATGGTTGAACGAACTACTGGAAAATGGATGGGTTTAATCCTGTGGTAGTATAGAGGCTGTGGTTCCTATGAAGCAGTGATGCAATTATTATAACAGTTATTTTGACCTAAGTAAATAAAGTATGTAGAAAATTTAATTATTACCTTTTCCTTTATACCAAGTATATCTTGCAAAAATGACGTAGGAAGAATTGGTGGAAAAAGCTGACTTTCAATTACATGAACGGTACAACTCTGGAAAGGCTTTATATTTTCTGTAATGTCCAAATCGGTTGAAGTCGACGGCAGAGCAAATGACGTTTTATAAATGGTGGTAATAACGTATATCCAGATGTACAAAAAGTTATTAGAGTAACACATTTTCTTAAGGATGATGAGGGAATATTTCTGGGCTCTTTAGTATCATAAATTTTTATGTATCCACGTAGACTTTGAAAACTGGCAACACAAGAAGAAAAATATTTTATTGATCGTTTTTACTATATGATAGACAAATAAGTAAGAAGCATTCTACTTTTGTGTTCGCGTAATTACTATCAAGCTATTATACTATTTTAAGTATATATTAGTATTGCATTAAGCAAATTAAATTTCTTTTGCACGATAAGTAAAGATTAAGAGATAAAACCATTTCCAAATTAAACTTTCAAATTACTTATGAAAGCATATCATGCCTGTTAGTATAATTTGTTCTTGCTCCGAAAACGAATGCATAATAGTATGTTAACGTTTTCAGTAATTCTTGTAAAAAATCGTGTAAAACTGAGAAAATAGAAATTATATGTGATGTTAAAATAAATTATGCTTTGGCTAAAATAATAATTTATTTTTTACTATTGGGAGGTTTTTTGTAGTCTCCCAATCATTATTAAATCCCATGATAGAAAACTATTTTGTGCATTATCCGGCTAAAATTCCAATAAATATAAAGTGTAAACTTAATTGCATGTATGAGAATAAAATACAATTTTAAAATATTGCAAAAAGGAAAACGTTGCCTATGACAAAAAGCTTTGAATGTCTGCCCCTGTTTATACTGAATCTCAAGCTATCTACATTACGTCACTGAGAGTTCAATGGCCTGATTCATTCAATTAAGCATAGCAGTAATGCGCATATACATTTGTAAATAAACTAGGTCAGTTGTTGTATTCCTCTTCCAAACTGACGATAATACAAAACGCTTGCCAGTAAAGTTAAGTGGTATGGTGTTGAATACAGGAAAACTACAAAATATCACCCTTAGGCCTGATGCAATTATGAGTCCACGCAACTGATTCTTATGAATGAACAAATCTATAAGCACTTTGTGGTCAATACCTTAATAACTTTTTTTGCCAGAAGCGACACAAATTCCAACTCCTGATCAGAAGATCAGCTCTTACTCACTACGACAGAAATTGTATGTCGTTGTGATCACCAACTTTGTAATAACGATAAGAAGCTTTGCAGTGCATAATTTTATTTTACAGAAACCATTAAACTGATTTTTTACAATTCAAAATGGGAAATTCACAATCAGCTTGTGAAAAGCTGAATAGCGTCCAAGTGTCTAAAAACGTATCCAGCAGTAATAAATTGTCAAATAAAGCAATTGGCACGTTTGCTTTTAATACAGAGAAAAGCTTGGGAACTGGAAGAAATAAGGCAAGGTCTACAAAATGGGTTTTGGTCGGAGGTCCAGTCACTGATTAGACAAAATAGGTTATATTTTTCTTTGAGCAAAAAGTAAGTAAGCAGTGTTTAAAACTGTGTAGTTTCTTTCGTCAGTGATGAATCATCACCAAGAAACTTGGATAGTTGTGTTTTTCTTATTTTCAGAATTACCTAGCCTGTTTCCGAAATAAACTGGAGCCAAAATAATTAGTATTTACTAATCAAATTGGACAATAATCACATGAATTAAATTTTATGTAAAAAATCAAACATGTGGTTTTTTAAATGTGTTGTGTTTACAATAACACCAAGAAATGTAGCTGGCAACTTGTTTTGTTTCTCTACAAGACATATTTGTTAAGGTTAAGGTGTGTAAACTCTTCATGAATAAAACTTTCTAAATTTGAGTTCCTCAAGATACTAATTTTGGCTGACTGCTTGACGTCTATCATGTGTACTATTATCTTATCTGTTGAGATTTAGTGCGTATATTGTTTTGGTGAATTTAGAAGCTAGGAGGTATAACTACAAACTAATATGCATTGGTAAGAAATTTATACATTTACGAGCACTTTTTAGCAAAAAAGCAAAGGACAAGATACAATTTCAAAACAAAACAAAAAACATGTCAACAAATAAAAAACCAGATTAAAAAACCCAGTCTCTCTTCATTTCAAAAGATTTGTCAAGCAAATTACTGAACAACAAAACATGTTTAGCGATTGTACAAAAATCTGTTTGTATTCCTGCGTGAACATTTTCTAATAGCATTTTATTTAATAATTAGGTTTTCTGATGCTAAAGAATATTTTTGTTGTTCGTTTGGCATGTTTTACAATATACGATATTAAAGTAAAAGTGTACATTTAAGGCACACTAGTACCAACGTTCACAATTGCATATAAATATATTAGTGGCTTATGCCTAGTTCGACAACAACCGACAACCGCAAGACATATTTATGTAGTTGGACTATGTTTGTTAGTTTGCTAGCCTCTCAAAATTTCCCATATTTCAACAAGCGATGATTTTTGGCTGTATGAATTTAGCGCACAATGTATTATGCAAAATACAACGGAACTTTTTCTTTACTTTGGAACAAACATGCGTCAGAAGCGAGAATTTTAAATGTCTTATCGAGGCACCGAATACATTTTAGCTGTAGTAGGAGATTAATTTTTAGGAGAACTTAATGTTCGTACCCAAGATAGCTTGCTTCGTCGTTATAAATTATATTTTATATTGTCACTGATTTGACACAATGAGACACAACTATGCCTTCTGCGAATTTTAAAAGCATCAACAAAGCTTGGCACGCAAACACGTTATAAATATTAGACAAGGTTTCTTTCTGAACCAAAATCTGAAAAACGTTGATGGGATGAGAGTCAGATTGTAAAGTACGCCAACTGATATAGAATGCTTATGACCGTAACCGTTCGACCTGTCTTAAACTGGTTGATGTAACCCGGTATAAACATATAAATAAACAAGTGTTTACACAGCTACCACACGTTATAAACACATAAAGAAATAAATAAACATGTATTTACACACATGCTATTTGTTACAAACATATAAATAAACAAGTGTTTACACATCAGCTACCCGTAGTAAAACCAAAGGGAAGAAGGATTTAAACGCCATCAGTTGAGCATTTCTGTTCTTGCCAGCTTCACAAAACAAACTGATCGACAAGACTCGCTGTTCGCGTTGGGAATAAAATATTTTTCATTACAAAACAAAAAAGCTGTAAACGTTTGAAAGACTTTGAGTTTTAGCAGTAGTTTTAATCTCTGATAGCAAAGCAAACGATAACTGTGCCGTAATGAATAAAAGCCAAAACTAATTTACAATTTTAATAGTTTTCATTATCAACATAAAAGCTACAGAATTATACATTTTACCAATTGGAGTTTCCTTTGTAGGGCACATATATATTTGCCATACTAATCCATAATATATACGAAAACAAAAACTAAGTTTGCCGCACATTAGTAATTAAAATGATACATAACGATGGCTTCACAATCTAAGGAACTAATGCGAAAGTGAGTAGCGAGAAAAGGAACTATCCCAAATGTGAGTAGCGAACTAAGGAACCAAAGCAATGTTGGACTATATTGATAAGGAACTATTGCAATCATGACTAAATAAAAAAGGCACTATAGCAAGTTGACGCGAGGTGCTGAAAAGGAACTATCGCAAAAAAAGTAAATTCTGAGAAATGAGCAAAATAAGTTTGGTTGGATATTTTTTTAAATTTTTGCATTTAAGAAAAAATAACTGTCCCAAAACCTTCTGAAAGTTAATTACAATCAACAAACACAAGCATCATCTTGCTACTACAATTACAAAGTACAAATCAATGTTACAAATGTGGAAGATTTTTAAAGAATTGATGACAGTCTTCTGGGAGAACGGGTAATAAGTCCTGAAGGTCTTCGTATTTTCGTTTGGTAATTGCAATCGGTTTCCTAAATAACTTTGTTATTGAAATGAAAGAAATAAATGAATGTTTGTCTTGAAAACTGCTTTTGGTTTTCTGGATAAAGGGGACCAGTTATCCGCGTTGCAGATATCCATTAGTTCGGCTTCACTGAAAAAGTTGTCCGATTCCGAATGAGTCGCCATTTTGCACGATGAACTTTTTCTAGATTTATTTTCAATTTATTGTGGTATTCAAATAATTAAAATTACGACAGGTCCTTGGTTTGCTTTAAACTTAATTAAATCAAATCGGTTTGTTAAATGTATCGCAAAATATCTAGTAAAAACACCTGCTGGAGAGGAATACATGACAGACTTGATTTGGCGATGATCAAAGGGGGTACGGCAATGATCCTGGTATCAAAATGTAGGAAATTTTATAGCGAACACATTGCACATTAAATCTCATTTTACCCCACAGTTTGCATTAGTTCCTTTTCAGCACCTCGCGTCAACTTGCTATAGTGCCTTTTTTATTTAGTCATGATTGCAATAGTTCCTTATCAATATAGTCCAACATTGCTTTGGTTCCTTAGCTCGCTACTCACATTTGGGATAGTTCCTTTTCTCGCTACTCACTTTCGCATTAGTTCCTTAGATTGTGAAGCCATCGATAATCATTTCAAGTTAGTTCACGAGTGTTTTAAAATGACCGAGTATTTTGGTACAATAAACGTGCACTGGGATGCGACTAAAGCTACCCTAAATGTACTGAGCATTGTTGCACGTGCAAAAGCAAGAAACCAATTTGCATTTCACTTCTTTGTGTTGGCCATTTTCTATTTTGGTGGATACACAAAACTTCAAGATTACAAGAAAAACAACCTATTCTTAAAAGACGTGCTGCTTTTTGGACTTGAACTGTCAAGCTTCTTGCTTTGTATGCTTTACGTACATGCACTTCGTTCAAAATCAGAACAAATTTGTGTGTACATCAATGGTCTCATAAAATTTGCCCAACGCTTTCCATCTGCTTACTTCAACAAAAAGTCTAAAACGTGTTTTTCCAGAAAAATAAAATTGTGTTTTCCATATTTGACGTATTTCGGTGGAGCCTTATTTCCTGTTGCATTCTATTGGATTCTACATTGGACAAACCCTTGTAAACCTGCAATAGCAGGCTATTGGGTTTTGCTCGAATGTCACGACAGCTTTAACCTTAGACGTACAACACTTGCAGTAATAAATTTTGTAACCAAAGTATGTTTATTGTGCATAAACCACGCGTTTTTTCAATACTTTGTTAGTGTATTTAACTGCACATTTTGCGTATTGTTTACAATGTGCATTACAACAATTCTAGAATACTTGGAAAGGTAAGAAGTTAAGTTTGATCACTGGATTTTTGCAAGCCTAAGGCGTCTGTGTTATTTTTTGTCTGCAATATTCTAATACAAGTTTGGTTTCAGTATTATAGAGGCAGCTGCCACAGGACGTTTGGAACATGATCAAATTGTTCTTCAATACAGAACTTTGCAGATTCTTGCTTCAGTGATGAATGATTTTCAAAAAGTATTATTGGTTTATATGGTGACCCATTTTGTTATAATACAGGCATTGTCTGTGACGATATTGCTAAGACTAGAGCGTTCAGAACAAAACTTTGTTCTGCTTACTTTGCTTGGTTATGCCGCATCCGTTTCGATACACGTGCTTACTCAAATTGGTGGGGAAATGGCGCAAGTACATACAGCTTCTAAAAAATTTCTGAAAACACTGCGAATTTTAAATGCACAAAGAAAAGATTGTCGAAAGACTCTTAAATGGGAGCGTAGGTTTGTTAATAGTTGCGCAACTATTAGAGTATGTTTTGGTTCTTTCAACTACTTTGACAAGCTTACACCCTTGAAGTGTGTGGATTTGGCAAATACTTTAACGATTAATGCGCTGTTGCTTACGGCTCCTTAAAATATTCTACAAATTTTTAAGCGCAATATGCCGACTTGTTCATAGCTAAGGATGTGTTTTGTTTGAAGTATCAAATGAACCTTCTGGATTAATCTTAAGAGATACTAATGTATAAAACTGCATCAAATTATGCATTTGTTCTAAGTGTCGTTAAAGAAATTATTTTGAATTAATGCAGATGTAATGCACAATATTCCTATCAGAAGCATTAAATTAAATACATAGTAAATTTAGCAATGAAGAATTTTCAGAAATAGATTTTTGTTGCACTGCACAAAAGTCAGTTAGCTAGTCAGCAATTTTTGTTGTAAGAAGTTTTTCACATTTTTAAGTCGTACCTTACGCATACACATTAAAATAATAAGATTTTAATTCTAAATCAAATTATGTAAAGATACTTTGCAAGGAAACACCTTCAATCGGATTGGTGTATTAATTGCAGAACCGCAATTTGTGTAAGTTTGGATTACAATCCAAACCATGATACGACTTATGCATAATCAACAAGGATGAGGTAGTTTTATCAAGATTGATTATTCGGATAGTCATGATGTGTCAAAACTGTCGTTTCTCATAATTCAATACGCAGAAAGCATTAAATTACTAAGAATCAAGCAGACGAAAAGGCAAATTCTTCAAATTTAAAGTTCTTTAAATTTGAAGTAATCTCAATCATTATCTAAGTGTTATGGTTTCTAGTACACTTCCGTTAATGATTTATAATCCACACATTAGCAGTAAGTTGAAAAATACACAACGATTTAAATTGTAAAAAAACATCACACACCATTTCAAGTAGTGTTTTTGCACGACTAAATGCTAAATAGTAGATCAATAAAACTTTTAAATTTGATTGACACAAAGAGCTTGAATTAAAAAAGAGGTTTTAAAACATCTACAATTGGTTTTTAATAAATTTGCAAAAACTGTCAGAAATTGACATACAAGTTTTGAACGCTTTACATACAGCCACGTAAGTTTTTGACGTTACCTGGACATCCTAAGCATTTATTTAAAAATGGTAAACGCAACCAAGTTTTGTAGTTTTCATTTTCCGATTTTATTATATTTCTTTAAATGTTACTGCTGCAATGTCGTTAACAATTATTTTCAAAGCGATTCCAGTTTTTCCTCACATCACATAACGTTTGCTTTGTTTAACCACTGCACAATTCATTTTGTCTCAATAAACCGTACATTAGTTGGTTTACTACTATCATACAGATTTTACTGTTATTCTAAATACATGTACAGTGAAATGTTTCAAACCCAACTAGAAAGAAAGATAATTACTACAGCAAGAAAATACAATCTCAAATACAAAGCAAATCCTTGTCTTGTGATTCCTTTAGTTTTAAAACTGCGAAAAGTTACGGAACAATTGTATATCCGGCAGCATCCTACGGTTCTTGCGTATTGGACTAGAGTTCGTACATTAACCAAGTACCCGTGGATACCACAAACTCAGTACCTTCTAGCACCATTTCCAAAAAGTCTGCCCAATCACAAGTGCATGCTTATAGAATCAAAACTTATTGATGAGTCGACAATTATAATGTTAAAGAGAGGCCGTACCCAAAAGTACATTCCACATTTGGATAATTCGCTTGAAGCGTGCAAGGATATTCAGAAATTTTATTCCGGAGACATCGTTGAACCGATTGAAATCACCAAAGAAATAAAATCCGTGTTGCATGCAAATAATCTATGGCAAACAATTCAGTTCCGAAAAAGAACATTGTTTCTGCATCAATAAAAAACCTACTGGATTCCTACTGCGACTTTAAAACTGTTGTAGAATCTGATAGTTCGGTATATGCGCCATTTGATTTTGAAAAGTGTGTTAAACTAACTTTGCTCCGACTCTTTATAAATATCTCGGACATGGATTCGTTGGAGCGCACCGTACTTAAGCTGAAGTCGACAAATGTGTTAACACCAGCAATATTTGTGGCATATGGAATGCAAGAATTTGGAGTTAGATATACTCTTTACCTTCCCAAATATGCCAAAGATAACAGCAGAGTGTTTGCAATATTTGGCTCATTTCCAGTTGACGTATGGATGATATTGCTTTTTCTAGCCTGTGCAATATCCTTGACAATATTCTTTTCTGAAAAGTTAAACGACGTACCTTGTTTATGGGCATGGACTACTTTTCTGGAGCACGAATTCTCACTTTGGAAAAATTAAGCTTGTGCATTCAAGTCCTATAAATTATTCGGAATTTGGATGCTATCTATGATTTTGATTTTGAAATTTGTATACCTCAATGATAACAACAAACCTTGCAACAGAACCTCCTGTCGCATATGTTCCTGAAACGTTATATGAAATTTTTAGTGATGCGAGCAATAACATATTGCTAGATAAAGCAACTGTGGATCATATTGATTCATATTTCAGCAAAGCCAAGTTAATAGCTGGAAGCCAAAAAGTATCCAACTCTACAAAAACTAATCTATATAAGCAATTTGATGCCAAAGTAATTGGGGGATTGGCATTTGACAATTTTTACAACCGGGAATTTGATGAAACTCCCTGCATGAATCTTGATCATGTGACATTAATTACCGGAGGAATTACCATGTTTCACAGAAGTTTCCAGGCTGAATGCACAAAGTTAAGAAGTTACGCTCTTCTCCAAATGAAAACTAAAGAGACCTACACTGGATCTGGCAGCCTGTTACATGTACGTGCTAAGCTAATTAGAGATGGTCAGCACCACCGGCTAGAAAACAACGAGCCTACTAAATTTCTTATAGTGAAGCTGTGGGGATTTGAAAAAGAACTGTACTACGACAATAAACTGGCTGAATATTTGTCTTGGACTGTAGATTCAGGTATTTACAACTTTCTTTACAGGCATGGCGTAAATCTGGATAAGTCTAGAGAAATGAACCACTTGTCTTTGCATATAAATGAAAATTTATGTGCAATCAAAGAGAAACTTTTAGCTCCATGGTCAACTGCAAACCAGTTAGAATTCGTGAGACCACTGAATCTGGCCAGCTTGTGGCTGTGGTGTAGCGTTATTATAGTGACGGCTACAATTTGTTTCATAATTGAAATTGCAAAATCATTATGAACGCTTTGTGAGCAGAGCATTTCTGTTGAGAATAGTTGATACAGTTTCATGAAACTGTATAAATAAGTACAATTTAACGTATATGTTGTTATATATTATTCGTCTTACAAAAAACAAAAGCAGCAAAGATTTGTATAATTTTCCACAACAAGCATCCATGTCAACATTAAACTGTTATAGTTACTGTTTGTAAAAACATATTTGTTTTACCATTACGTACCATTATCATTAGCAATTATGGCTTCGTCGATGCGGTAATAGTGATTACAATTGGAAGGTCTGTTTTATTCGGTTGGCAAATATGTATAATTGTTTTAAACGATTTACCAATATTAGTAGTGAAACATGCTAATCGGTTGTTTAGATAGATGTAAGCTTACCCCTATGAAAATATCCTACCACAGCTTTGTAGTTGGGCATTGAAAAAATAATGCTAAGAAATTATGTCTGATTTTGTAACAAAACGAAAATTCAAACGATATTATACATTAATGGTTCATTGCTTAACAAAACTTGATCGCGTTCCCAACATTAAATTATTTCCCTGAGGATTTTATGTTTAGTGTCAATTCAAAGTAAGCAGTTTTGTCAATTAATTTAAGACATTTAGCGCATATTTGCTTTATTCTTTGGGATAAATACTTCAAAATTTAAGCACCGAGTGAAAATAATTTTGGAATATTAGTGGTTAAAAAACAAAACCAAGGTGCCAGTATTGCCATATTATTTCAATAACAATTTGTGAAAATGCGGCAAGCAGAAAATAAAATACGGACTACTTGAGTGTCGAAAACCCTTGACTAAAATAATTAATCTTAAATTTTGTCTTGTTTAAACAACCATTATTATTGCGTTAAATATTGTAAATTTAACAATAAATATTACCAGTATTCATTTTTAATGGTTAAAGAGATTGACTTTATTTTAAAACCCGAGCTTTCGCCAACTTGCCGTTAGCTTTTACGAGAGCTCCACAAACTAGCAAAAACCTGTTTTAATCAACAGTTTTGATAATTTTGTCGTATTTAGTCTGTCGTTTAAAAAAGTGCTTATTCTAACTACTGGGTTTTTGAAGAACCAAGATGTAAACATTTTGACATCTCAATTATTCTAGCACTCTGACAATACCACTACTTCAGAATACTTGAATATATATTGTTTTTAGTAGCACTATTTGATGAATTTCATTATCAATATATTATCTTCCATACCCTCATAACACTTTGCTGTATTCCATAATTAACGAAAGCTTTTTTGCGTCCTGATAAGTGAACATGATGGATTTGTTTTAGTTTCTAAGATAACAAGTCATTGAATTGTATTATTTTTCTAGCATAATGTCTGAATAATCATTAGCACTAAACACTTTGGCGTGTTGAGGCTTAAAACGTTTATTTTGTGAGGTTAAAATTTACTTAACCTTCAGATACTGAAGGACTGAAGTATAGATGAAAAACAAACGTTAGGGAAAATTTCCAGATATGAAATTACTTGCAATAAAGCTGGAAATCCTGACGTTCATAACTTTCGGAAGTTTTGCCTGGGGTACTAAAAACTCGCTTGATACAGCCAATTGGCTGCTTTTAAGGTGCACTGTTTCGTTCGATTTTTCATACATAAGTAAACTATTTCGCTGGCCCAATGCCAGTAAAAGCTTATCAGTGCAAGGACATTTTTTAAAATTATGTGAAAAGCATTTTGCTTGTGTTGCTCTGAGCAACAATGTAGACAAACTAATTTTGAATACCTCAGTAGTAGAAACTTCGCACACGTTTTTTAAATTTTATAAAAACGTAAGCCAATCTCATGATTCATCAACGTTGTCACGTACGCTTTATCTTCAAAAACACCAACATGTATGTGTAGTTCAATTTCTTACTGTACATATTTGGATGAACCAAATTTTGTTCAGTCCTTTAGATTACAAATTTTGGTTTAGTACTAGTGGATGGCCTTGGGTTGCAATTTATGGAATAGCGCTATGGCCCGAAAATGTTGAACTTGGATTTTCTACGGACATTTGGGTTGAAGGCATGTTTAGCCACATTGTAATGTTTCTTACAAGAAATCCTACGTGCACAAACACAGGCTTTCAAGCTACAAGCGAATCAACATCATACATCTACTTGTTTCCTAAAGTTCGCTTAAATTTGTACAAACTGGGACTGTTTTGCACAAAGAATTTGTCGCTTGAAAATCTTTTGATAGTATTTGCTAATAAGTATACAAGCAAACATAATATGCAACTAGGTTTTGAACACTATCCAAACACCTTAGAAGAAAGAAACGCAGCACATGCACTTATTTTAAACCGCCTGAATGACACCATAAGCAGCTTAATCAAACTTGTAGAGTTTAGCCAATTTCCACGACATTTTGCTAGTTCTAAATTACCGGACAAAACCAAACACTTCACTTCTCTTTTATTTCCAAGGGACTTGTTTGGTTTCCGATACATAACAATTATTCCGAAATCAAGATATAAGGATTCAACATATTTGTTCTCCGTACTTTTCCCACTGAACTGGTTCGTTTGGTTGTGCTACGTAGTTGTGCTAACATTTGCAGCAGCGTATTTTTGGTTCAATAATGTTGGATCAAAAAACAATGTACTAGCCAACACCGTCTTTTGGCTTTTCGAAACAATGATAGAGCAAGGTGACGATGGCCGTTCAATTAAAAATAAATCCCCTGTAGTGTTGTTGTGGCTGCTACTAGCTGTACTAATGAGAAACCTGTATACTTCAACGCTAGCGTCAGATATAATGTTCGAACCGGAGCCAAACATATTTCCAGGTTCGCTTGAACAGTTACTTTTTGGCATTGATAACAGTTTCGAAAATCACATTTACGGAAAAAGATCCAATATTATAACTCTTATCCACCGCTTCTTTTGGCTCATTAATGGTAATAATGAGATTGAGAAATATTTGTATGAAGAAATACATTCAGTAGTAGATGGCGTGTCTTTAGTTTCCGATGACGATGAAGTTAAGTTGGTAAGAGGAAAATCAGTACCATTTGAGTTTTCGTGGGAAAGAAAATTAAGAAATTCTAAGTGGGAATTGAATGCGTGTAAAAATGGTACCAAAGCTGAAAATTCCGATTTCGTATACATTTATTCATCTGATGATTACATAAAACTGAAGCTACCGTTTATAGCTAACAAACAACTTGGCTATTATGATAACGATGACGTAACATATCTTGCCAGCAATAATGTAAGGTGGCGTGTGTCATCTTCAAATATATTTTCTCGATATGTTATAAAAATTTATGCACAGCTACTCAGCTCGGGAATTTATCGAGCACTACGGCAATATTCGCTCGCAGATTATTTTGCAGGCTTGATAAACAGGAGCAGAAAGGATAAAAATTTTAAACGCGTATTCCCAGTTGTGTATATGTACGTATATGACTACATTAAGAAGCAAGAAAATTTAATTCAGGAGAGTGGGGGAAGCGGAAGGGTTCAGAACTTTAGAATTCAAACTGAGAATAACGAGTTTGCTAAGCCAGAAGCATTTACCTTGTTGAATGTCTCCGTTCCATTTAAGTGGTACGGTATACTACTTGTGGTAGCCTTATTTGCGTTTCTTATAGAAGTTACTGAAATTAGTGCTAACATGCAAAAGGTTATATTTAAAACTTGTTCTATAACTAGAGTTCTAATTGTCAAAGTTGGAAAATATGTAAGTCTATTTTGTGTTATAATTGGTGTTTGCTAGCTTAAGTTATAGTTTGCTTTTCAAATTGCTATGACTGCAATTTATCTACAGTTTAAATGTTTTGCTGTAAAGCGTGAACACATTATAATTAAAAATGCGTATATCACAAATTGATCACAACATAATTTCATTGCAAACCGTCTTTAAACTAGATAATTACTCTGTCAGTAACAAACAAATAAATGCACTTTGCACAACTTTTAAATAAGAAAACTGTATGAACTTTTATTAATTTCAATTTTTAGAAACAATTGCGACTTTCAAAAATACAACTTCCAGTCACAGCAAAACCCCAAAATTGAGCCAAACCAGGAAAGTGTGCTAAAACCACCTTTCATTTTGCTCTTCTACTCACCACCGACTAATGTCGGCTATTTCCTGACGAGTAGGAGCACACTGTTACAAATACTGCACATAAAATATCTAATCGTCAAATGTTGGCATTATTTGTGCATTAATGTAATTACACAGACACATTGTAAACAAAACATGTTTATACTTACAACAAGAATAGAAAGTACTTAAGCAAAAACCACAGGTCACGCCTAGTCATAGAAGAGGTACATATATTAAAATAAGTAGGGGTACATATATTGATTTTTAACCCGTGCCAAACAGACAATATAGCTTTCACTTCTAACAACTAGCATTGGTTTCCATTTCCAAAGGTATTTTACAGCAGTACGGGATAGCCAAATATGTCGATTTCTAGTTTTCTTCTGTTTGTTTGTCTGGCAATTTCTTTCAATTCCTGCGATTCTTCAAATTTAGAAACCCTTATAATAAACCTATCTAATATCTGCAGTTGGTTAGATTACAAACTTTACGATTGCTTTCGAGATAACCGTTATCCAGAATTACGTGATACAGCAAGTTATCCAATTGAAAACTTAAATAACGTTCTCAAACCACTGGTAGAAAATACCAATGTTTTTATCTCTATAGTGAACTACGTAGGCGCGAATATAAAGAAGATTAGGTTTCCAGCTACAATTAAATTTAAAAAGTGGTACGACCTAAAAAACGCCAAGCACAAAATAAGTCGACAGGAAAAACTAGTGAAGAACTTTGCCCAGTTTTTATCATTTGGAAGTTAACTAACAAAAAGGCAGCTACTTTCTCGCCCGTGGCAAGATAGAATACAAATACATTTATTCATCCCGCCCCAACTTGTAAAAGCTAATTTACCACTGGCGTTGTCCAGTGCTTGGAACACATTGGAGCAGCATTGGATCTACGTTCAACGCCCGCATTTCTAATTCTTCGAAAACGTGGCTGAACAAGCTCGCCAATCTTTGATTTCTTTAGCAAATAATACTTATGTATTTCTCGAACGTTTTCTCAAAGAGTACATGCAAATCGAAAATGAAATAATGGTGAAACATTTTAAAACATGCAATAAAGTTGCCTTGGTTTTGCCAGAACGTCAATGCTTGGATGTTGCAAAACGAAATGATACACAAAGTAGGGCTGTTAGTGTTGGCAAAGACGTTTTTTCTCAGGCAAGCTTAGCAGTTTATTTAAGGGGTCCGGTTCCGCCAGCAATTTTACAGAGAGCTAAAATGATCAAGGAATCGGGAATTTGGCAATGGTGGAACCAGTTTACGCAACAACTAATGGTTAGTGGTATTGATAAAGATGTTAATTCAAGTCCACCAAGAAAACTATCATTATCTGGAAACTTAGTACTAGTGTTTGTACTATGGCTTAATGGATTGCTTATTGGAGTTGTTTGTCTAACTTCAGAATATTTCTTTAAATAATAAGGCAGAGAATGCAATATGCAATAAAATCAAGATATGTGCTTAAGAATAAAATCATAAATTTAAAATACTATCTAAAAATGTACGTTTTAATTAAACTGTTTGGTTTGAAAGATAATTACAACTACGATTACAAAGAGTGGGTACGGCAACCAATTGCTAATTTTTTTGGAAGAACTAGTTGGTGTGAAAGTGGAACAGAATTTATTTTACAACTGACGTATGTACAATGAAATATGCCTTAATGCTTACCAATTTATAAACAACACGCAATATTGTATACGAAACCCAATTCGCTAAATAAATAAATAGCTAATCAATTTACATTTGATTAAGAATGGTATAGATTGCTAAAAAGCTAACTTTAAATCTGTTTGTTAACAGATATTTTTTAACCAGTAAATACAGCAAAATCTAAGTCAAGAACAATTTTGCGAGAAGCACAGAAAATCAAGTTAAATCAAATATTTCTAAGTGTGGCTCAAAGAAAAGCATTTTTCATTCAAGAAATAACACCAATAATTCGCAGATTACTTATTTAAACAGCACGAGGCGAGGCTGATTGTATTCACTGTAACATTTTCTTGTTCCGAAATTTATTCAGAACCTCCTGAAGTTCACGAGTTTTGGCTTCCAATTGTTCCAATCTTCTTCTTAACTGTCTCCTCCGACGCAGCTCGTCAACAATACGCTGTTTTATATTGGTACTGTCATCCTCAATCAAGGCAATAATCTGCCATTGCGCCGTCTCCATGTCCAGCCGGAACACAAGTTCTATCAGAACACTTGCAGAAGAACGATATCGAGTACTAAAGAGGTCAACAAGCGACTCATCCAAGAATTCAAACAACAGGGACAACTCGTAGTCCTTCGCAGCTTCACACAGTTCTGGAATCACCTCCATACTCCTCCATTCAGAATGAAGGGTACCCTCTTCCAGGTACTGAATTAGCACCTCCACCGTCTTAGATCCAAGCTTTGTCAGTTCCAAAGGACCACAATAATCCTTCTCTTGAAGCTTCAATCCTGGACATCGAACCTCTAGAATCCTCCGTGGCACCCAGAACTTTTTTCCTTCCTTGGACACCAACTTGACACAAGGGGGCTGCTTCAGACCTCGCATTCCATGGGTGTCCTCATTAAACTTGGCAACAAATCGTTTACTGAACTCATTGACCTTTTGTTTCAGGCATTCCTCCTGCTTTGCAGCCAACTCCTGCGATGTCAACGGTCTACCGTTATCTTGAACACCACCTGCCATTTTCTGAAAAGGACATTTAACAGGTTGCACTTTATTCTCGGATGTGGACACCAAGTTACAAAATCAAACACAACTACAACTTGAGTCACCTTGTAACTTACCTAGTTTCAAGTGTCAGTTATCAATAATCCAACTAATGGGTCAAAGGAACACAGGTCAGCAGTAATCACTGATAATATTTACTGCTAAAAGTCTTAAGATGTCTATGAGACTTCAGATCTTCTCAACTTGTCAGCTGGCCTTGGGTTTGTCTCAGCTTTACCGAAATTCTCCGGTGGTAAATAGATGGTAGTTGAATTGGTGTTCAACATCAGGGCATCCACTAATCGGCTTCAATGCCACTAAATTTCTTGGACGGACAGAGGACTGTAAATTAGTTGGGAAAAGCTGCAAAGTTTGACATTGACAAGTTTGCTGTTGCTTATCGGTTAATCTTATCATAAACTACAGTTATCTTTACAGGCTTAAACCACTAAAGTAAGTAAGTACGAAGGGATTCAAAGTTTAGTGGTGTTGGCATTCAAAAATGGCTGCTTAATTCATTAATTTCAACTAGGAATTTTATAAATAATTGTGACTTTCAAAATTACAACTGCTGGATACTACAACTAAACTCAAAATTCAACTGAAAATAAATAATTCAGGGAAATGTGCGACAGTATGCAACCTTCCTTTTTGCTCCTTTACTCAAGTCCGACTAATGCCAGCTATTTCTTGACAAATACGAGCACACTGCCACAAATACAAATACTGCACAAAAACATCTAATCGTCAAATGTTGGCATTATCTGTATTGGTGCATTAATGTAATTACACAGACACATTGCAAACAAAACATGTTTTTACTTAATACAAGAATAGAACGTACCCTAACAAAACATGAGGTGAAGCCTAGTCATAGCTAAGAGGTTAGCTTAAATAAGCAGTGGTACATATGTATTTCTAACCTGTGCCAAGCACGCAATATAGCTTTCTCTTCTAACCAATATCGCTGGTTTCCCTTTCCAAAAGTATTTTACAGCAGTACGGGAAATCGATAACATGTCGGTTTCTAGTTTTGTTCTATTTGTTTGTCTGGCTATTTCTTTAAAGCCCAGCAATTCTTCAAACTTGGAAACACTTATAATAACACTATCTAATATCTGCAGTTGGTTAGATTACAAACTTTACGATTGCTTTGGAGGTAACCGTTATCCACAATTTCGTGACAGAGCAAGCTATCCAATTGAAAACCTAAATAACGTTCTTGAACCATTGGTAGAAAATAGCAATGTTTTTATCTCTATAGTGAACTACATGGGCGCGAATATAAAAGATATTAGGTTTCCAGCTACAATTAAATTTACAAAGTGGTACGACTTAAAAAACGCAACGCACAAAATAAATCGACAGGAAAAACTAGTAAAGAGCTTTGCCCAGTTTTTTTCATTTGGGAACAAACTTACAAAATGGCAGCTACTTTCGCGGCCGTGGCAAGCCAAAATACAAATACATTTATTCATCCCGCCCCAAATTGAAAAAGCTAGTTTAATACTGGCGTTGTCAAGTGCTTGGAGCGCTGGAATTGCAGCATTGGATCTACGTTCATCGCCCACTTTTCATATTATAATTCCGTTTGAAGGCCTTATTTTTAAAACAGGAATAGAGGATGATTTTAAATTTGTAATTGACCTTTGTATAAGCGGACCATTAAACATTCATTTGAAAACGGAGCTGGCTTTTTTAGTTCTGAAGATGGACATATTTAGTCGATTAGTTAGTAAAATTAGTTTGACAACATATGCTAGTAGATTTAAGTACGCAACGGAATCAAAAAGTTTTTCATTGAATGAGTTTTCCAAAACAAATCGCACATATCTTATTAGCCTATTAAGCATTGCTACTAATCCTGCCTTTGTCATGTTTACATATCCATTTGATACAAATACAAATACAATATATTATTTTGAACAAGCCTGCCAACCCCCAAATTTTTCCAAACACTACTTCAAACTTTACCCAGAAAAATTAACCTTTAGAATATTTCAGCTAATTATGTTACTTGCTAGAAATAATACTTGGTTCTTTATAAAGAATGGGTTGTGTTATATGTGCTATAAAAATGCTCAGCATAGTTGGTCACAAACTCAAGTAGATTATAACGTTTGTGGCAGACAAATATTAAGCTTATTTACTTGGATGGCCAATGTAAAAGGTGCTCCAATATCAAGCATTTATACTTACCAGTTTAAATTTGAAAACCATCTTGGTCGACTTCGTATTTTGTCGTGTGGTCAACGGGGACTAAAAACCATTCCATTTCAAGCCTTTGTTAGCGTTTTTGATAGAAGTGTGTGGATGTGCATAATTGTATGCATTTTGTTGTACGCGGCAACAATTAAAGGTACTTTTTCTACACTTAGACATTCTCACAAATGGTTCGACACGGTGTTTAGAGTGCTGAAAATATTTTTAGAGCAAGGTGATCCCTTTCAAACTTATATGGAAAAGAATCTCATTTTTAGAATGATGTTTGCAGGATTATTTTTGGGGGGCCTTGTAATCAGCAACGCGTACAAAAACGATAACGTGTACGACATGGTATTACCTAGACTAACGATTTTATACAAGAAATTGGATGAGCTTGTCGAAGACAATTTTTCAATTTATAGCAGAATAAGTATTTTATTTATTTATTTTTACGACGGTTTTTTAGATTTTTTCGGTCGTTTGTCAGAAGTAAGAAGTCATAGTGTTTTTATTGGAGGGATTAATTCTGTTAGGGCTATATCAGAAATAGAGCAATACGATTTAGTATATCTGGATAATTTTCAGAACCTAACCGATTCCAATCACACAAAACTTTTAGGTGTTCGTAAGCTTCAAGAGAAATCAGGTATTCACCCAACGATTTTTAAAGAACTGCAAAACATTTTGAAAGTGTTTAAGTCTTTACCTTTAGATTTTCTGACTAGACCGAATCCAAACAAACAAAATAATAATCTGACAAGGTTTCTTGTGCAACGATTTTGGAAAAGGGAAGAAAACACGTATTTGAAAGATTTGGTGGCGTGTAATAAAACAGCATTTATTTTACCCGAGTATTTAGCTAACACCTACGCAAAGAAAGTAAGTAGTATGGGACAAGACCTTGTTTCCATTGGGTCTGAAGTTTATGCACGTTCAGATGTGCTTATTAGTTTTCTGGGTTATGTGTCTAAATATACAGAGTTTGCTGTAAGTGCAATAAAAGCAACAGGAATCGACCAGTGGTTGCCAAGAATTGGTAATGAAATTTCTGAATACAGGTTTGCTCCAACTAGTCAGGTAAAACCTGCTGCTCTGTCAGGAAATGTGGTGGTTATATTTGTATTGCTTTTGTCAGGGCTAGCCTCCTCTATTCTAGCGTTTACTCTGGAAAAGCTTAGCTATAGAAACTATATTTGCGTGCAAGTAAATCGTGCTAAAAATGCTGTGGTAATTTTAGGAAAACAGGTTGTTCGTAAAGTCAGACATGAAACCAAAACGTTTTGCGTGTTTTCAAATGTCAAATATAAATATTTCAGAATATACAAGTTCACTAAGCGGTTTGCACATATAAGCATTTGTAAGCTGGTTAGACATTTCTTATAATTTAGATTGTGAGTCTTTGAGTGGTTCAAAAGAAAGCTTTGTAGCTTCACTGGTAACAAGCAAAATTAGCATCGCGTTGATAACAAGTATACAAACATATGTAATTCTTTATGAAGTACACAACTAATATTATCTTATCAATAAAATCTTATTCTAATACACTGCTGAAACCTTACCATCTACCCAAAAAGGCCATAAAATCTCATATTGTAGCGCTGCCATTTTCTTCGAGATATCGGAGGTAAAAGTTGGGGTCAGTATACACTAAGTCCAAAAAAGGGCAGGTAATTTTGCATTTTTATGAAAAATGATTGCTTGAGAAATTAATTTGGAGTAAACCGTTGGCCAGAAGTGGTTAGTTTATTAATCTACCAACGTTTTACAGAGAGACAGTTTTACGAAAAAAAAACCAGACCTTTAGAGATAAACCATTTTAAATTTTGACCAGCTAACCCTGCAAAATTTTGTTTGAGCAAACAATGGCCGCACTTATTTATCAGATGCAGATTCTATAGTTCACTTATTATTTAAAAAATCTTGGAGACATTTTAAACTTGGAAAAACTGCAGGTGTGACTAGATATGGCAAACCCAAGATGAAATTGTATACATTAGATTGAACTGCATTTTCATTTTTGTTAGAAAAATAAGTTGTGTTTTTATTTGTGATTTTGTATTGAACATAACAATTTAAGAGTGAGTTCTGAGTATATTATTGGTATCTAAAAGGTGGTGTAACAAAGCAGTATTATAGAAATGACAATGGCGAGAAACACGTCAAGTGAGACTAAATCAGTGCTTCCATATTTTCGTATTTCTCTGTTGAGCTGCTTTTAGGTAAGCAAGATTACAAAATATCTCAATAATTAAGCTCTTTTAACAACTTGGGCTATCTTGAATATGTTTTGGAGACTTAGTCCTGCCATTTGAAACTTTAAATTTTTGCAAAAACTTTAATTAAAGTTAATTGCCCTGTTAATTGTTACCCTAATTACTCGCTTCCCTTCAGAGTGCTAGAAGATTTCTCAACGTAAATCCAACCTCCAGAAGAAGTTATACCAAATCTGCGTTTCAAATCTTCTAGCACTCTGAAGGGAAGCGAGATAATTAGGGTAACAATTAACATGGCAATTAACTTTAATTAAAATTTTTGCAAAAATTTAAAGTCTTAAATAGTAGAACTAAGCCAACAAAACATATTTAAGATTGCCAAAGTTGTTAAAAAAAGCTTAATTGTTGAGATATTTTGCTAATTGTTGGTAAATAATTATTTTTGAAATGCCCATAACTTGGCAACGCCTTAATGAAAAATGACAATTCCTTCTATTTTCAAATCTGCAATTAATGTGCTTTCAGCAGAATAAAGTCATTCTGTCCTGTTATAAAATTGCAAATATGGCTTGTCCCACTTGACGCGTTTTACGCCAATATTAGTTGCCCATTTTACTGTCGATTTCTTTTAATATTGAAATAACTTCGCCTTGATTCATTTCCCTTCCCTCCGGAAAGTACCTGGCTCTGCCTCCTTGCCGTCTCAAGTTGGCAATTGCACAATGCAACGCACTGTTTCCCAAGTTGTCAAGCTGGTTGGCAAACTCAGTTCCACCCAAACTCAAAAAGTATTTTAAATGATTTGGAAGCATCATCTGTGCACAAATATGTGCCACGTTACAGCCTTGATCATCTTTTATTGTCCAGTCTGCACCCATGCTAACAAAATGTTGCACTAATTCCAAGTATCTTCCATGAAATAGTGCAATATGTAATGGTGAATGTCCATTTTTATTAATAGCATTTATGTTGACGCAAAAGGTTTGATCAATCTTTTCACCAGGAAGAAATTTGAAATCCAATGTTTGTAAGGGCATTTCCAACTGTTTTTGAGACTCGTCAAATTTCTTTTCAAAATCATCAAAGTCAAAACTTGGCAGTTTATTGGCTAGCTCCGTTGCTTGAATGTCTGGTAAGGAAAATTGGAAAGGTTTTAATCTAGCCAATGCGAAAGGCTGACTTGTTTGTCCACACGACAGAAATATTCTCAAACACTCTGAAGAGAAGTGAATATATTTAGCAGCTAAGTGTAATGGTGTATTTAGCTCGACGTTGTCATGCCAGTTAAACAATTCGTGAACATTCGTTGGCTCCGTTTGACTATTGGAATCTTCCTGATAACTAGGTAACTTTGTATCCCATTTTTCACCAACTATGGAGACAATTTGGTAAAAGTTTTTACTTTTAGTTGAAAGTGCTGCCATATGCAATATTGTTCTGCCTTTCTGATCTACAGCAAAAATATTGGCCCCTTGATTGACAAGAAATCTAACTATTTCCGCCTGGCCAAATTTAGCCGCCAACAAAATCGACGTTACGTTTTCACTATGTTCCAATTGTTCTCCATCCCGCAATTCTGGACTTATCTTTGCATTATATTCCAGTTGTTTAAAATTAAAAAGGTGTAGAAAAATAGGAAGATGTTTTTCAGTATATCGCAGTTCCAAAAATGTGTGATCCTGTTCCAGAAAAAAATCAACAATTTCCTCAATTCCCGTAGCCACAGCGTGAAAAAATATGCCTTTATAGAATTCAGACTGAAGAAGATCAATTTTGGCATTCTGGTTATTGTGCATTATTACAGCTTCTTTCAGTACGTTATCTAAAAATCTTAGCACTGTTTTTGCTTTACGAATTTGATAAACACCAAAAGGACAAAGGTATTTCTTATAATTTTCTACACATAAAAACCAGTCCTGTGCTTTACACTCTAGAAACAAAAAGTTCCTAAGTTTTTCAAAATCCTCATCCGACATATACTCTAGCGCGTTAATATAAACGTTTGAATTCCATTTATCAACTTGTTTCACGTTAACCCCCTTTTCGACTAGAAATCGAATAGCCTTTAAATGAATACTTGGTGAAAGTATAACTGGCACTTTATCCTTTGTGCTTGAAAGATTAGCTTCTTCAGTTAATAAATCAGGTTGTTTTGACAATAGAAATTCAGCAATTTCCAGTTTAGCTTCCAGAATTTCCTCGTCCGCACCATATGTATTTTTAAAGCACCAATATAGAAGTCCCAGATTTTTTAAATTAAATTTACTTGTGAGGTACTTCACAACATGGAAATCACCACGTTTTACAGCCACTTTCATGGGCAAAGGCTTAGTAGGATCAGTCTCAAATTCTGATAGTTTGGTCATATCAAAATGAAGCCCATTCTCAAAAAAGTGAAAAAGTTGTTCCAGTGTTTTAACATCAGAATATTGTGCCGCTACTAGAAGTATATTTAGCACCTTATACATGTTCACTTCCCATTTTTCTTCTCGGTCAATCACACGAATTGCCTTGAAAAGCCAGGAACGGGATTGTTGTTCAAAGTTTTGCAAACCCTGTAACAAAACTTTGAGAATGCCCTGATAATCGGCATGCAAACAGCCTGCTACTGTATTAAGATCACTGGTATAAACAGGAGACAAGACGCCGGCACAAAGTTTGTCACCTGCATCAAAACACTCGGTTAGAATCACGTTAAGAAAATATGGCAGAAGAGCTTCACTGAAACTGTAAAAATCAAATGAACAACTTGTTTCTAATGTTTTGCGCTTGTAAACCGAGTAACTTGTCAAAAGTCGATCAAACGAAAATTCACCTGCTATTTTGTCATAAATTTTGTTTCTTTTTAAATGACTTGATGTTGAAAACAATACTTTGGCAAAGTATTCAGAAACAAGAAATTCTGCAAAAGTTCTGTGTAAAAATTCAAAAGTGTTTTCACTTTTCCCAGGTTTTAAAATACCTGGGCGTAAAACCTGATTTGGTTTTAAGTCATCAAATTCAGCGACGTATTCTTTATACATAATTTCTCTAGCAAAATCCCAGTATATTAACTTTAGTGCTTCCCAAACATGAAAACTTTTCACTTTGCAAACTACATCACAATCAGATTTATCACTTGATACCTTCAGTTTATGCATGCAAGCAAATCGACACTTGCTTGGCCCAAACTGGCGCAACATAAATTTTGAGTAAATTTCTGATAATGAATTTACAATGTTTTCTGGCAAACTTACATCCGTTTTGCGGTCCTTATCAGCAAACACTGCGGCATCATCAGAATAAACTTCTGCTATCAGTTGACATTGAAGTGGTATACCCGAAATGGTTTTTATATTCGTTTTCAAAGCTTTCCCAAAATGTTGCACGCAAAACTCAGCAAACTCATTTAGCTTCTGTTTATCGCTTGTAGGGTTTTCTTGTGTCCAATACGCCGTTAGGTAATTTCTCTGAGTCTCCTCATTAAAAGGTAAAATGTCGTAGGCAAGAATTCCAAGGGATTTTTCAAGCTCTGTACGTACAACAGGACGGCTTGTTACAAATAATTTGGCTTCAGGTATGCTTTCACAAATATCATGGAGAAATTTGGTTATGCTTTCCAAATACGTTCCATGCACTTCATCAAGGCCGTCGAAGAACAGATTAAATTGAATATTTGCATTGGTTAGTTCGTGAAGAATTTCAGTGGCTAGTTTTGATGTGCTAATATGGTGTAGTATTTTTCTTTTGTGATCAGATGATGTCTCTGATATTATGAAATCTCGCAATTGAATAAACGAAGTAATGCTCTCTGGGCATTTTTCTTTTATCCGTCTTGCTATGCTGGCCAGTAAATCCGATTTTCCCATTCCAGGCAAATCACAAATACACATTCCCTTAACATTTTCCGCTAAAACTTGCTCCACAAAATCCTCTTCCGAAATACATTCCGGATTTGTATGCTTGTATTTTAAATGCTCACGGAGTATTTCAGAGCCTCCGGAAGTGGCTTCAAGCACAAAGTTTTCAAATTTGGTATCATATCTCAACAAGTGAACGGGCGTATCTTCTAATCTGGCAGAAATCTTTTTCCAGTCGTTTTCACTTTCCAGGAGAATAAAACGAGAGGAAATTTTCTTTCGTAGTAGCAATCGTGTTGATGACTCAATTTCATATGTATTAGCAAAATTTCTCAGCAAAGATCGCTCTACATTTTTAAAGACGAATATATCTGAACATGATTTTCGAAACAAATTTGGATCCACAACTTGAGGAACTGACACAAATCGGGGTATGTAGAGAGCATACGGTTTTGGTATTGTGTCACGCAACAATTTTACCTCTCTTTCTTCGTTTAAAATTTGTGTAAATGTTTTGCGCTCGGAATCAGAAAATTCACTGTTTAGTAACCAAGTTTGAATTGCTTTGATTTGGTCAATATTCAGCAAATTTCCAAGCTGTTGAGTTTTTCCTTGAAAATGCACTTTTACATTTGTAATTCGTTCAGTTGGATGGAAAAGGTATTTTGTTGCTCCTGATTGCTGAGTTTTAGTCAGTGCTTTTATCAAAGTGTAGTAACTGTTGGCTTTTGTCACTATAATCTCGTAAAGTAGTTTGGCTTGGTCATAATTCGTTTCCTTGGCAACCTGCAACAATAAAAGTTGTATGAGCCGTCTTTTCATGTGTTCATATTTGTAAATAAAATATTAAATTGCTTACAATTTGAGCCACATCAATGTCACTGAGCACATTTTCCTGTTGCAGTTCTGCCAGAAATAGGGCATTGATACTGGTGTTGTTTACTAATGAGCTGAGATTAGTTTTGATTTGTTCCTTTTGCCAGTGTTCCATTTTTGCTATAAATACAATGTGTTCAAGGCGCAAAATAATGCAAGTTTATATAACTGCAGAAACAAAACATAAGTTAAAAATTGGTTTTACCTTATCAATACGGAAACATTTCGGTATTAGTTTCTTCAGATTAACAAATTGGTTAATTATTTTGCAGTAGTAAGCAACAAAAAACTGAAACAGTTCACTACTTTTGCCATTTTATCCAAAGCACCGTATCTAGTACTTACGACGTAGAAATGACTAGTGAAATTTTTAAAATCGATAGTAACAAAACATGTTGTAAACCTGCCAGGCTATATGCTGTGCAAAATTTCGTGATTGATGATTTAAATAAATGTATTTTTTACCAAATAAAAACACAATAATGTCGGCATACGCACAAATTCTGTTCCAAAAGAGAATACAAAATACACATTTGTGAATTCAAGTGAAATGTAAAAATGTATTGCCTGTGTGTAGCGGTGCGATCAGAGCTGGCACAAAAACCTGTTGGCCTTGCTGAGCTCAGCTGTGCACGTGAAGATGAAAAAGCACAACGAGCAAGCTACAAACAAGCTAATAATATGCTTTTCCTATAGAAACGTTTTTACATGCGTGTGGTGACGCTTCATTTTCGCATGGAGGTGTAATTGCATACAATTTTTTTCAAAACTTACAAATAGTGTTAGAAAATATTGTATTATTTACTGCAATAATCCAAATAACCAATTGAGTTTCAGTTTGAAGAAAGAATTTGTTCATTGTATACGTTTCCAATTAATACAATGGAAATAAGTTATAATTGCTGTTGTTCCAATTATATTAGCCTATTGTTTGTTTATGTATTTGGCTAATGGCCAAGTCGAAATGTAGGTCAAGCGTCACTATAAAAGGCAGTACAAGCTATAGGTATTTACAATTTTTTAAAATATGAATAGGAAAAACTTCAAATAGTATCGTCATGAGGATCAATTAAAACTCCTTCCGCAACGGAACCACGAAGAAAGCCCCCAGAAACAAGCATCGGCTAAAACATATTTTTATGACCATTTTCTTCATTATCAAACTACACGCAGTAAAACCACGTATATTAAAAGCCAAATATTTCCGTATATTTTTAATTTAAAGAAAGTTTAATTAAAACACCACGGCTTTACAATTTTATTGTTTTCTGCAATTTACAATTTAAAACCAAAACGGCACATATTTTATAAAGGTAAATTTACTGATACTGTTCAGGATTCTAGCAAGATTGTAAGTAGCACTGTGGTAACTTTACCTCCACAAATATAAAATAAGTGCAATTTTTGCACATTTGTAGGGAAATGCAATCAACACAAACAAAGTCTAGTTTTTCACAAGGTCAAATCGCCTTGTTGTACCAATCTTTGTACTTGCTGTGGCTAAAAACACATCAAGTGAGACATCTATCTGAGTATTCTCTGTTAAGCTGCTTTTAGCTAAGCAACACTTAGAAAATATTCTGAATAGATAGCTGTTTTATAAGTTTGGCTCTTTAAGATTGATTGCATGTCCAATTAGTGCAACAATTGTCAAACTTCGCTTTAATAAGCACGTATGCCAATACAGAATTGGACACTAAAATTAAAGTTGTTTGCACAGTAGTTATTTCTTACTCTTACAATTAATACACCATAAATATCATAATTACTATTGATTAAAAAGGCTATAAATATTAATATCATTTTGTAAGCATTATCAAATGTTCAAGTATCTAGAGATAATTTGCATTTTTTATTTTCACAATTTAAATAAGGTCTTAGTAAAACAATTAGACGAAAGGAAAACCTTTTTCGAATCTGAAAGCTTCTTTTGTAACGGTTTATTTGCTATATAAGAAACTTGTTGGAACTGTTGCAAAACCACTTGCCATCCCGCCAAATTTTCCTTAATATTTGTTACCATTCAATGCCTTTATTTTTCAAAGCTCACAAGAAATATGGTTATTGCAAACGAAGCAAGCTAAAATGAGAATATATCAAACCATTAATTTATTTTCCATTATAACTGTTACAGGGTGTGTTCAACGAAGAACTTACTTGACCCAGGAAGCTGTAGTTTAATTGGTAAAGTCCAGAAACTCCCAGGCCAACTGGATCGTGTTTTGTTTCTTCGAGTAATCGTTTATACATTAGCTTATTCTTCAGAGAAAATTGCATCCAAATATCTCTTCTTCTTATAAATTGTCGAAAGTGGTACATCTGAAAGTTAGTAGTATTTGGTTGTAATTTGTAATTCATGCTATTTGCTTTCTTGTGACATTTGGTATGCAGTGGAAACACTTACCTTTCTGCATGTTTCTGCCGAAATAATGCACGTGCTGAGAAATATTAAGAGGACACAAAATATATTGATCACGTTAAAAGTGTCTCTAGAAACAACTATAGAATTGATTAGAAATATTAAACGTAGCAGTAGTTCTAAAATCCAGAAGAACACAGTAAACCCCCAGATGGAACTTGCCAAATCAAATATTTCTTTTAACTGATCATATGAGCTTGATAGAATATGCTGAAACTCCATTCCACTCTTTGCTGAATACTCCGCGCACACAAATTTACTAAAAATGTGAACAATAAGTAACAACGTAATAACAAGGGGACCAGAGACAAACAATATTACAGCTGTTGAAAGTAGGCGCGAGCAAAACTGTATCCAGAATTCTAAAACGCCAAGAACAATGTGTGGCGCTTTAAAACTTACAATTGGTATGTTTTCAATTAGAGATGTTGCTGTATAATTTGTCTTAATATAGTGAAATGAGTGTAATGAAAGTGGCACATGAAATCGACGACTTCCTAAAATAATGTGCTTTTTAAACACTGTCAAGGTTGATTCTGGAGAATTTGTTTGGAATACTATAAAACTTACAACCAGCATAAGCAATAGTCGTACTACGTAGTATACGCAGAGGTATATTCGCACTGCGTTAATAATTCTAGAAATCTTTTTATTTTTAATTTTGAGTAGCCAAAGACTTTCCGCTTGAGAAATTTGATTCATTAGTGTCACTATTCTAGACTGGTTTACTATTCCAGTTGCAAAAAAAGTAGAAATTGTAAGGAAATGTAGGATTAAACAAACTCGGATAAAATACGGCTTTGCTGAAAGTGGTGCTGCGTTTAAGAATCCCGCGTAATACTTCCATTGCAAGTCGGCTAGTTCAAGGAGGCAGCGTGGTAGTATCACCATTGCGTAGCAGACAATCTGTTTTAAAAGGAAAGCGATTATTCGAATATGATTGCACCCTGAGATAATAGATGTTTTTACAGTACTCTTTGAATTCTGTTGCTCTTGGTTTCCCAGGAGTTGGTTGAGGGATTTAGTTTCAAGCGGAAAGGAATAACACATAAATAGTAGTTAACGTTAAAACAAATGGCCAACGTTTTCGCAATGTAACAAGAAAGGTTTATTGTTTCCATTGTAGCAATATATTTATCAGAAACTGCTGAAAACAAATGCTCTAGTCGACTTCTGAAACTAAATAGAGAAATTCATTCAACGGTAAAAGTAACAACATATTTAATAGAAAGTGTCGTCGTGTGTTAAATAGTAAGGGTTTATAGATTAGTCATTATACTTTTCTGATATGAAATGTTCGTGATGTACCTGAATGATTAAATGAATGAAATGTGTATGAATGTAATGGTTAACACCAAAATAGTTTTTTCAATGAGGTTGCCAAAGTGTTTTTATTTTTTATTGTTGTTTTGACACAAATAAATAGATCTTTTTATGAATATGTGGAAATCAGATAGCTTAATACAAATAAGAGAGAAAAAACGTACTGAGAAACTTGATTGAGAATTTTATCAGCAATTGGTTAGATCATATCGACAAAATGGTTGTCGACATGTGTTCTCGATTGTTAGTTTGCGTGATATGTGTTTTATTAGTAATACCTGCACGACATCATTTCATATATATTGTCCAATTCCTAGAATATTGTGCTTGCAGAAAAAATATAGAAATATATAGTAAACAATATATCAGCGTTTCAAAAACTTTTATGATTCCAAAGTAAATACACGAATAGGTGCAATGCTAATTAGAAAAACAACTCTTGAATGCTCTGTTTTCATAAAATGCCAGCCGGTAGGTCTTCCAAACTGCACATTTCCAAAATGGACCCAGTTGTCTCTCTGTTGTATGTTAGCATTTCCAAAACAAACGTTATGGCAGGAATTATTATGGCAGGGATTAATTATGTCTAACGAAATATTGCTCAATTAGTTTCGATTTTGGTGTGCCATATAAGTCCAAGGTAAAACTTTTCAAAATTTGTTTTATGATAAACATGCTTATAGATGCTTCTGTTATATAGCATGTTTTGCTTCTCTTTTGATAGCATCATGTCTTCCAATTCAAAAAAATATTTGCCCAAATAAGGGCTTGTGTCAGTTCTTAACATTGCTCAAGCTTGATAAGGTACAATAAAAATTTCGTTAAGCGATCATAATTCAATCATTTCATTTTTTCAGTAAGCGACACAACACCCGTTGATACTGACGTGTTTTAACATGAACATAATGCCTACTCACCAGGCAAGGTAGATAAGCGTTATCATTTTTTGATGTTGAGCAGAAGAGCATACTGAACACAGAAAGATTGGTTTGTGTTGGAAACTGAAATTATTAAGCAGCTTTGGCAATACATGTGAAAAGCAGTGGAGGTTTTTGTATATAGTTCTACTTTTGAACAGTGTTGAGCAGAACCTATATGTTGAATCATGATAGTTTGACTTGATAAGTTGAACATGGTTCGTAGGTTCAACACATTTGGCAGTTTATCACACATTCTTGACACCCCGGTTGACGCAATTATGACGCATAACATCAAGTTTATGAATAAGCCTACAGGAGATAACAGCTCATATCATTTGTTGGTGTTGAGTGTTGAGAATTTTCTGTCCTGGGTAATGGCAGTACAGATCAGTCTATAGTGAATCTTCAAAGACACTTCACCACAATATATTTACTGCTGTCTTACAGATGAACGGGGTGATGTATTGTTTTTTACTTAAAATTTGTATTGTATTGTCTTCTGATTGTTAGTACAAACTCATAGAAGCTCTAAAGTATCAAAATATCAACCAGGTTTTTGCGTGTTGTCGTGTCTTAGCATGCATTGTGTAATTGTGCTGAAGCAATTCCTTTGTATTATCTAGCAGCAGAATAAGAGCAAAATAGGTAAGCCACTAACGTATGTAAGAGAAGAATTAGATACCACCACTATTTCTGTTTACTAAATCAAAATAGTTCCTTAAGGTTTAGGAAAAATGTATGAATATTTGGTTTGAACCAACTTTCTTTGTCGGGAACGTTAAAATGGTAACAACATTTTATTCAGCTTCATTGATTTGAATACTCAACCTAGGAAGTATTCTTATGTTTCTCTGAAACTAACGTACTAGGTACTAACATGAAACGGGTGTGTGGCTCGTTTCATAGCTAAACAAATATCCTTAAATGATGCAGTCATCTTTGAATTTTCACTTAAATAACCATCCAAAATAGTTGTTACAAAATCCCATGTGTTTGCTAGTAAAATTCCTGTCTGCGACGTGTTCCCTGATATTGAATTTTAAATGAGCTTTGTTAAACTAAAACATGTTCAATTACAGCTTTAGAAATCCAGCTAACATAACCTGTATACCTATGTGGTTTTGGGAAAGGTAAATTATGGGAGACAACGCAGGTCAATATGGTAAGCCGGCCTTATTACTTTGTATTTTGTTAAAATTTTTATATCTAATTCTAAAAAATCTGTTTAAGGTTTAGGGAGTTTGCTCCAACACCCGTTTTTTTGGCATCCCACGGCCATTTGTAAATTTTTTGTTGCGGTTGACACGTTTTTAAAGGATCAAAGTAAACCAAACGGTATCTTGGCTACCCATTTTCCGGATTTTATTAATAATTTGAACCTGACAGCAGTTGAGCAGGAAATTGTGGGAAAACTCGGCAACTGGAAACTTCGTTTGGACGAAAATAAAAAAACCTGTTTGTCCTTGCAACCAAAAGAAGCTACAGCGCTACAGGACGATATCTCTATTCTAACCACCGTGTTTGTCAAAGGGAAACCTGGCAAGTTTCAACCAAAGTATGATACGTGCTTGGTAACTAATCTCCTGGAAATTATACGTAACAAGCATGTACATTTTCGTGACGTGCCGGATCCACAAAAGCAGGCTATTGGATGGTTAGTCCATTCAGGCGATCACGGAAAAGACAATATCTTGGCGGATTACTGGACATCTCGATACCCAAAATTGTTGACTTTTATGTGGATTCAGTTTTCTGGATTTAGGGCGCAACCAGCGTTTTCAGAATTTTACTCCGCGTTATCTGTTGACCAGGACTTTTCTGTTCAACCTTTGTGCCTAACCAGACTACTGAAATTAATTGAAAACGCTTTAAATTATGAACTGCATAATGGTATGAACATAATTCTTACATTTAAAAACGAAAATTCTGAAAATTTATAAATATTATTTTGAATTCACGTAGGTTTAGTACCTGAATATTATATGGCCATCACGAAAAGCTCAACTTTCGAGTTTCATGTGTTGTCAGTCTCAGAGATGCTAAACATTCTTCCAAGAGGCACTTCAACAATGCTTATTTATGTCACTGAAAATCAAATGAAAGTTTTCTGGAGACAGGAAGAGACAGATGCTTTCACTCGCAAAGACATTGCAGATAGTGGGATCAACAAGGCATGCCAAGTAACCATGAAATACGCTTGTACAAACAATACACACAAACTACGCAATTGCATAATGCTAATTTCAAACAATTGTAAGCAAGTCGGTTTTGATACAGTCAGACAATGCGGAAATAGTAAGAAGTTTGTTGGATTTATTTGTAATAAACCCTATGTAAGCTTGAAGAAAGGTTCACTGGTAAGCTAAAAGGTACCCTATCGCAGAATATATTTCTGGAAGCTGCAAGATATTATACCACAATACTGATTGAACTTCTGGAAGCTTCCAGATATTACAACCCAAAGTTGATGGGTACCTTCGGTTACCTTTAATTTCATGTGGGTAACTTTGATTGCTGAAGGGTACCCTCGGTTACCTTTAATTTCATGTGGGTAACCTTGAATGCTGAAGGGTACCTTCGGTTACCTTTAATTTCATGTGGGTAACCTTGATTGCTGAAGGGTACCCTCCGTTACCTTTAATTGCATGAAGGTAACCTTAATTGCTGAAGGGTACCCTCGGTTACCTTTAATTGCATGAAGGTAACCTTAATTGCTGAAGGGTACCCTCGGTTAACTTTAAATGCTTGTGGGTAACCTTGATTACTGAAGGATACCTTCGGTTACCTTTAATATCATGTAGGTAACCTTGATTGCTGAAGGGTACCCTCGGTTAACTTTAAATGCTTGTGGGTAACCTTGATTACTGAAGGATACCTTCGGTTACCTTTAATTTCATGTAGGTAACCTTAATTTCTGAAGGGTACCCTCGGCTACCTTTAATTGCACGAAGGTAACCTTAATTGCTGAAGGGTACCCTCAATTACCTTTAATTGCATGAAGGTAACCTTAATTGCTGAAGGATACCCTCGGTTACCTTTAATTGCATGAAGGTAACCTTAATTGCTGAAGGGTACCCTCGGTTAACTTTAAATGCTTGTGGGTAACCTTGATTACTGAAGGATACCTTCGGTTACCTTTAATTTCATGTAGGTAACCTTGATTGCTGAAGGGTACCCTCGGTTACCTTTAATTGCATGAAGGTAACCTTAATTGCTGAAGGGTACCCTCGGTTACCTTTAATTGCATGAAGGTAACCTTAATTGCTGAAGGGTACCCTCCGTTACCTTTAATTGCATGAAGGTAACCTTAATTGCATAAGGGTAACCTTGATGGGTACCCTCGATTGCCTTTAATTGCATGTAGGTAGGTAGTCTTTGTAAGTTCTACTAGCGTAGTGAAAATGCTGTAGTCCTATGGCGTTTAAATGCTGCAAAAAAGACTACTTTAGAAAAGGTACTTTTTAGGTACCTTCCGGTTATCGGATTGACCTGAAAATCAATAGGGATCGTCGCAAGAGGTGTAGCTATCGATAACTGAAAACAGAATTGGAATAGGTCAAACGGTTGATGAGTTATCGTGCTTACGGACGGAGGGAGGGAGGGAGGGAGGGAGGGAGGGAGGGAGGAACGTGCAGACACATCACGATGATAGGAGTAAAGGTACACTAACGTGAACCTTAATAATGCGGATAAATTAGTTCTAATTCAAAAATTTGAAACGCAGAAAATTCAACTGGTGGCTAAGTCGATATCATGGCAGGATATTGCTGTAGCGGAGCACGATAAGATTTTGAAGAATCAAGTAAATTTTCAAGGTAGATTAGTCGAGCTGAATTCTATTCTGCCAGTAGAACAAAGCAGTAAGCAAAAAGTACTCTCCAACCTGGAGGGAAGCACACTTGTTGAGTTGCTAAAGAATGCCATGCCAAAACTGTTTGCCATTGGGAACCATCTCATGCTTCCTTCAATTTATGTTAATCGTAGGTTACTGCAAAGAATTGTCATAGATTCAAACTTTTTATTTTCAAAAATGGATTCAACCTGTGACATATTTATTATCTGTAATGTTGGTTATCAAGAAATGAAGCTACTTTTTAGGCACAGAAGCGATTCTGTAGAGGTTATATCACAAGCATACGGACATTACAAAATTCCAAGCCAACCAAGGTCCAATATGATAGTTCTAGGAAACTGTGTAGATTGTGGTTCAGAAGCTTTTGCAATACTAGAAGACATGAGTTGGTATATCAAAAATAATGTTCACTGCTTTAAGTATGAAGATTGCCAAACATTGACTTGGTTGGGAACAAAGGGTGATGCTTCCATTTTACAAAGTTTCAGCAACAAATCAACAACTAGTTTTAAAATATTTAAGGAAGAGGAGGTACTAGAAAATTTGATTGCTAATAAGAATCTAGTGTTCATAACGGACAAGCCAGGAATGGGCAAATCTGTAATGCTGAGAAAGCTTGCTGAACATATCTTAGCAACAAAGCAACAAAATAACCTGGTTTTCTTACTAGACATAAACGATTTTGTAGCAAAGCTTAAACAGACCACCACAAGCAAGTTGTCCGTTATTAACGCAATTTTAGAATTGGCATGTGAATCAGGCTTTGAGCGCGACTTGGTTAGTTACTGGTTAAATAATGAAACCCTGGCTACAGTAAAGTTAAACGTTATGTTTGACGGTCTTGATGAAGTAATTTGTAGAGTGAGGAATCATTTCATTAAGGCCCTCAAAGTATTAACAGAAAATTTACCGTGCATTAGGGTTTGGGTAGCAATGCGAGATCATATGTTCAGAGAAATGCAAAGTCAGTTTTCTGCAGTTTATTTGCGAGTGGTTCCTTTTTCTGAACAAGAGCGAGTTAACTATTTTGTTGAGTTTTGGACTAATCATATAAAAGCAGTTACTAGTTGTGGTCCAGACTTGCAAGCCGTAGAAAAGCTAAAATCGTTTGCCAGAAAATGTGCAAAAACCAAAACGTTTTGGGTTAATGTTGATATAGCTGGAATTCCGCTGCTATGTTATCTAATTGCTCAGCTATATGCAGAAAAACTTTTGCATAACATTGATTTTGTTACTATAGATACAAATGTAGCATTGGACTTACTTTACGAAAATATTATTGAAAAAAGTTTTAGAATTTATCTTAGAAAGAACGGATTTACGGAACAGAATTTCAAATCTAGAATGGCTGAATTGAGTCGTCAACATATGCACAGTGCACATGTATATTATGCGTGTACATTGATTTTTCCAAAGAAAACCATTAACTGGATTTCAAGTAAAATACAAGTTCCAAATGTGTACGTAGATCAAGCCAACTTGCTTGGTTTTGGATTAATTGAAAGCTTGGAACCTGTCAGATTCATACACAGAACATTTGCCGAATTTTATGTTGCCCTGTTTTTGTTCGAAGTTTTGAATGATTCATGCGACCATATATCACAATGTGATTCTGAATTTCAACAAACACTTTGGAACGAAGCCCTAAAGATAGCAAACAATGAACGAAATACAGTACCAAATTTTGAACATTCGACCATCGCATATTTCTTAAATATAATTTTGAGAAAGCATGAATTTATAGCGTCCCATACTGTTTGTAAAAACGTGCCAGGAAAAATTCATAACATACTTAAATTGGAAGTGCAAACTATTGAATGGATTAGAGATGATTTTTACCACGAGCTTGCTCAAAGTGATAGCAATGTGAATTTATTTGAAATATGTTTAACGAATACATTTCCGGCTAGACAATTGTTCTTCTTTGCTTTAAAGTTTGAACAATATGACTTTTGTTGCAAATTTGTAAAATGTCTTCTAAACTTTACAATATTTCCCAGGAGTTTGTATGATAGGAAATCCGGTGGTTGTAACATGCTAGAATGGATTGCGTTGTCATTTGAAAAAACATCATTTGATTATAATTCATGTGAAATTCGTCCAACCATTCATATGAAAAAGTTTCTAAGGCATCTATTCAAACTAGATATTTGTGACAGAATAGCTATAGAAAAACAAAAGGAATCGAATCAGGAATACACACCTTTGCAAATTTTAGTTGGAAAAGGAGACTTAGCCAAAAACGATTTGGTGGATTGGATTAACTTCTTTGTTATCAAACTTAGGACAGACATGCACATGAGAGATAAAAGAGGCAACACTCTTTTACATTTGTTGGTTGAAAATAGTAGTGCTAGGCGTTTCGATAAAGATAAGGATAAATTGTCAATATATGATAAATGTTTGGATATATGGAATTGCTTGGTAAATAATGGATGTATTCCAAATGCAGTCAACGAACACAATGAAACAGCATTTTATCTGGGAATGAAAATAAGTTTTAAGGAAGAAGAACTTTTCTTTCGAAATGAACTAAAACTTTTTCCAGTCGTGGTCACTGTTGAAAATGTTGAAGGAAAAACCCTTCTTTTGCAAGCACTGAAAATAGACTACAGTCTAGCATTTCTACAATTGTTAATTAATTTAGGAAGTGATGTTAATCACAAAGACAAAAAGGGTGACACTGCGTTACTGGAGGCAGCAAAAAAAGGACTCAATGACCATTTCAAACTGCTTCTTAGAAATGGTGCTAGCATAGATGCAGTCAATGCCAGTGGAAAAAATATTTTGTTTTGTGCTATTGAGTCTGGCTCTGTTGCATTGATGAACACACTGCTTGAAGAAAACGTAGACGTTTATACCACAAATCAACGGGGAAAAAGTGTGATTCACGTGGCAATAGATAATTGTCACATTGCATTGATTGAATACCTATTGGAAAAATTTCCAGACTTGCTTACAAAAGTAGATAAACGTGGAAATGGGGTATTGCATTTTGCTGCTAGAACTATGCATTCTGCAGCGAAGTTTCAAATTTTATGTAGAGGTAACTTAAAAGTAAAGCTGACAAATGATAATGGAGAAACTGCACTTAATCTAGCTGCTCAACGTAACAATATTGATCTTGCAAGGCATTTAATTGCAAAAGAGTCACAGCTTCTTAAAATGACTGATAAAAACGGTGAAATTTTTTTGCACCACGCAGGAAGTTCGGGCCACCTCCAAAGGTTTCAAAATTTGTTATCAGACAACCCTGCACTGTCCTATATGACAGATGAACTATTATCTTTTAGAAATAAATTTGGCAAAACTCCTGTCAATATGAATGAATACTATCACCTTAAATTAGACAAGTCACTGTCCTTCAGAGTTTTACGAAAAACAGATCCAGAGTTGTGTCGGATGATGTACTATTGAAAAGTCAGATCCAAAGTTGAGTTGGATAATGCACCTTTCCTCAAATTTCCTCTACCAGTAACATAAGTCTTTAAAAGTGTCAATATGCACAACCTTAAGGGAAAATAAACTATTGGCAATAAACTTATTTCAGTTTTTTCTTGCCGAAATTTGAAACTGCTCTTCTAACCATATTAAAATCTGTCAATATTTTGATTGCCGTCATCTTTTATTACATATTTGGCAAAGAGTAGTACAAGAGTAGACATGATGCAGGAAAACAGTGCAAATCCAAACCCTGGTTGTCAGCCAATCGCAGCTTCTGGCATATCCCCGTCTGCCAATCAAGTTGGCGGTTCGGATCCCCCAAACGCAGCTATTGGTCAGATTGGATCAGCTGTTTGATATTTTTTGTTATTTTTTTCCCTGCTTAGTGTCTACCCTTGATATATGCCATTCTCTTTGCATATTTGGTGTGAAAAACGGATATCATATTGTTTCAGTAGTAAAATAATCTAACGAATTCGGTACATTCTAGCTAAAAAATCCCATTAAATTATGAATCCCCATAAGCCACTCTGTGTAAAGCACCCTTAAGTTGCATTGCGTTTTCAATTTAAGCTTTCAAATAAACCAATAACTATTAAATCCTAATACAACACCTGCTAGATAAACAAATTCTGCTCTGCGTTAGGTTTTATTATGTTTAAATGTTGTATGGTGACGAAATACCAAAAATTACAATACAATAAAATAAACAAGTGTCGAATAATGCTTGAGTAATAATAAGTTTTGTGCTTAATTATAGGTATGCCTGTATGGCAAATGGCACTTGATAGATTAAATACCGCATTGGCTAGTAGCAAAGGTAAACTGGTTGATTAGAAAATGGAATTGTAATGTACACAAAAACCAACAAAATTATTTAGGCCAAATTTATAACCAAACGCTGGAGGGAATGTGCCTTAGCAAACATTGAACGTAATGTATTGTATGCATCTGGAATTTTCGTTAAATAGTTATTCAAAAATTTGTTAAGCTTTAATGCTGTTAGCACTTTTTAATTTTTTGTTGCAACAATAATAAATATGTTTACCAAGAAACCTGAAAATATTAATTATATTTTCGTACTAAAATTTGTAAAGTTTTTGTAAGCTCTTTAAGATGAAAATTTTTACAAGTATAAGATGCTATTGAATTGGAACTACTCTAAGACTAGCTAAATAATAAAATTAGTAAACAAAGTTACACTTTGGTACACTAGTAACCAAAAACCGTCTATGAATAGTTGACTGATGAACAAGCAAAACACGGAGCATCTCTGTTGGCTTAAAAAACATGACCCCCACTCCCAGAAAATAACCAACTTCAATAATCAACCAACCACACCGACACATTTCTCAAAAACAAATTATGCACAAATATTTTGAGCATCTTTTTTCAGAATCGGCTACAACTTTCCTCAACCTCTCTGAAACTCTTCTAGCGTACAAAGCTGATTTGTCCCTATATTTAAGTAATACATTTTAAGTATTAGTTCAAAAGACTGTCATAATTCGGATGAATGGCAAAAAAACAAGACATTTTAGGATGACATTAGTTTAACGGTCATAATTTTTTGTGTTCTAACCGAAATCAGTGGAACTTTGCATGCTGATACACAACTAATTTGACTATTTTCAAACGGAGAATTAAGTTGTGTGCTAGACTACACAAAATTCTGCATGCAAGTTTATTCCAAATTTTGGTATTTGCCTCACACATATGCTTCTCCAAACCATACAGTACATATACCAAACAGTATTTTTTAAAAACGTAAAGATAAGTCTACCAACATAGGCTACTAGATGCAAAAAAATTGAAAAAATTGAGTTGTTGTCAAAACAATCTCGGCGTACGTGCAAAAATTAGCATAAATTTTATTCATAAAAAAATTAAAAGAATTAGATATGTAAACCCTATGCACTAAGGTATAGAAAATTTTATTTTATGAAGAATACTGATGGATTTATTCCGTTTCGACGATTTAGCCAAAAGTTACGGTTGTGGTGGCCTTGGTGTTTGTTGGAATGAAATGATTGATATGGCAAGAATGATTGACATGCTACCGTATATCTACTGCCAATAGTACTATTCAAATTAAAAATAAGATTGGCTTTCCACATCTAATATGATCAGTGCACTGGAAGCTCATATCCAAGAATTTCGATGGTCACGAGGGTGGATACTGTCGGAAGTAAGAGCAGCTGTACAAACAGGTACCAAACATGCCACGCAAAAATTTCAGCTTCCTAATATTCGAGCTACATACTCACAAGGTGCATGCTGAGTGTTAAAATATAGGCGTAACCAGCACGTGCCTGCTACTTAATTTAAAAAAAAAGGGATTTTTAGTTGTAAAGCACTCAACAAATTAAGTTAGCATAATCTACCCATTTCGGTAGAACAACACTTAGTTGTCTAGCTTGCACAATGTTTCCATATAGTCCAGAAAACTTTGATGGTGTGTTCAGTGCGATTTCTCTTCTATTGTTAACTTCGCATCCTTTAAAATGAAACGCACTGATTTTAAATATAAGCATAACATGGGCGCGTATATGCTTGCACATATATGGTATTTAGTTTCTAGTTTACAAGTAGGAATTTGTATGTAAACCAATACAGACTTCGCAGTGAACAATAAGTACGAAATCAAAATATTTCACAAATGCTCCATACATGCTTACATTTTTTTGCTGAAAACATACACAAACGTAAGTAATTCGTAATTTACGCATTTTAAATTTAGTAAGCATTTTTTTTAGCATTCCTTTATAACATCCGAAAGTCGACTGTCCGAAGAAACGTTAGCCAGCATACCAATCATTCTTCGTCAGTACGCCTTTTATAAAACTACTAGATTCAACTCGTCTCCTAAGGTAGCCTTCATATGCAACAAATTCGACTACCGGATTGACTCTGATCCTTTACAACCGATTTTCCCAATTTTTGAAAGGTTTGCTATTCACAAGCGTAATTATCTTCAATGTAATGTAGTCTTGTTCGTAATCCCTCTGTCTTGCAACTCATGGACTGTGGAACTACTTTGGGTATGGTTTAAAGAGAATCCCATGAGAAAATCATTTTTTAACCAGTTTCACGATCAACCGAAACTCTATCAGAATTATATTTGGCAAGATAACAAATATATATGTCTTGTAGGGCACCCAACAAACCTTTTGACGCCAATTTTAAGCAGTTTGTACTGTCATTGATTTCTCTACCGGAAATGCCACAATAAATTACTTTGCTTTCTGGAAAAAACTCTATTTTGCAGTCGCCAGGAAACACAATCACGCACAAGTTGAGCAGATTTTTGTAGTGAAAACGTTATATTCTGCAATTATTAAGAAAACTGGATGATTGTAGTTTTCGTTGGTCATGTTTGGCGTATTATGTTTGCGCTTACTACTGGGCAAGTAACAACAACTACAATATTGCACCTTTGTCTAAACACGCAAACGTTCAAAAGATATTTTATTGCTAGCAGAAAGGACAATCTGATTGGGAAGTTTATATCTCATCACGAAGATGGAACATTTTACGAGAATATACTCGCCCGGCTGATGTTACGTGGACAGTGCTTTTTCGAAATTACACATACGGATAAGGATAAACAAATTGCCAATCCAGCTTTAATGGTGTTTAGCATACTGTTTCACAACAGCACGGTATTAGTAGACGAATTTTTATCAGTTTGAGCTGCACCATTACTATTGTTACGGCTTCGTTTTAGCATTTAGTTTACTAATTTGATTTATGCCGATATAGTGGTTAACGTGGGGGGTTTCCGATCGGTGAAATTATTCAGAAAATGGCGAGAGTAAGTGGGGATTATGCAATATGAAAATAGCCTACAAATGGCTTCCTTGATGAATTGGGATGATTGAAGGATTTATGTTGTTGTCAATGAATGAAGTAGGGTTAGGATAAGACAATTGAGAGTTTATTTCAAGATCTCTTCACGGGTGTTTCTGTCGATGGACTGCTCATCTTTTCTTCTTGAGCTTCCTTATACTCTGGAGATTACACCATCTCCTACTTTTCTGTTACATTGTTTCATATTATGTATCATCACTTACGATACACCTTTTCTCTTTCCTTTTTTTCCCTAAGTGACATAAGAAGCAACTATATTCTATTCTTCTTGCTTTACTCTTCTCTCCTCTTTTCCCTAAGTGGCATAAGAGGCGTACACAATACGACTACATACTTCATTCTATATGTCCGCATCTTTTCTTTTTGATGACATAACTCAAAATCTTATATAATATCATCTTCTAGAAATAACCACACCATCACTATTGCCTCAACAAATTTTATAGAGATCGAACACCGCTACTTTCACAGAGAAGCAAAGGAAGGTCTGTACATCCAAAATGTGGACCCGGAGAAGCACATGAACCAGTTGATGGCAAGCCAATCAAAATGCTCGCTGCGAAAGACGATGGCTTTCCGGAATACATTTCCATTAAACTCCGAAATTTTAAACTACTACATAAACTTTATATCATTACAAGTACTAATAAGTGATCTTTTAGCTTGGCTTAAAGCCCATTTACCCTGGTTTAGAGCCCATTTACCCTGGTTTAGAGCCCATTAAGCCTGGTTTAAAGCCCACTTACTCTGGTTTAGAGCCCATTTACCCTGGTTTAGAGCCCATTTACCCTGGTTTAGAGCCCATTTACCCTGGTTTAGAGCCCATTTATCCTGGTTTAAAGCCCATTTACCCTGGTTTAGAGCCCATTTACTCTGGTTTAGACCCATTTAGCCTGGTTTAAAGCCCATTTACTCTGGTTTAGACCCATTTAGCCTGGTTTAAAGCCCATTTATTTACTCCTGTTTCGACCCATTTAGCCTGGTTTAAAGCCCATTTACTCTGGTTTAGACCCATTTAGCCTGGTTTAAAGCTCATTTACCCTGGTCTATGGAAAAAGGAAGTGGACACACGGACACACGGACACACTCACGGACACGACATCTTAAATAGCTCTCCTGCAGACGCAGCGAGCTAATAAGAACAACGGAAAAACTCTAAACCCAATCATCTTAACTTTTCTTCAAAAACTCATCCCCTGAGTGGACGCGTTTCCAAGGATGGCAATACAAAAAGGAATAGTTATATGCAATTGCATTTAATAATAATTTATGAAAAATTTGTTACGCGTTCTCCGTTTCTTTCTTTTACTTTGCAATTTACTCCTGACGATAAAATTAGTAAAATTTCGAAAGCTTGAGTCTCTACTTATACCTGCATCCGTGAAGCCCATTCATTTCTCATGAAATTATTTTAATTCAGTCTTACCATGTTATATTATTTTAATTCCGTCTTACCATGTTATATTATTTTAATTCCGTCTTACCATGTTATATTATTTTAATTCATATTTTTATAAATTTTCATCAACTTGTTATCTATTTTAATTAGAGCTATATAATATATAGTAATCATCTCAGACTTAAGCTTAAACATTTTAAGATTTGATGTCTCATTATATCAGCATGTTTTCTCCCAAATTTCTAACATCAGGTCTACTAATAGGGTAAATCTTTACTGTAACTTACCATGTTTGAAATCGTTCCTTTATGGTAATGAAATGGTAATTACTTTATTTACGGCCTCTACATAAGTACCTAATAGTCTCCTAAACATGTATACAATATTAACCATTCCCATATTTTTCTTTTACATTTTAGGTTGTTTTCTTGTTGCTGATTTCCTCAGCTTTTAATTCCCAGTAATAGGAAATTTGCTCCCCTGTTAAGGGTTTTTCCTCCTTTAAAAATGCACATCCCAACCCTATTAGATAGCAAATTACTCTACGATATTTTTTCCATATGGAGTTTAGAAATGCAGCTATATAAATGTTCCGAGTAGTATTTTAATTTATCCAGATAATCTATAATACGATTAAGAAATTCTTCGTAATATCCTTAGTATAAAAATCTTGCCCTAAACTTGAATTTAAGTAGTTCTTCCTTTTGGGATGGGGGAGTTAAATGGGTCACTTTCCATTTCATACAAATTGTTGATTTACTCATGTTTTGTGTAATATATTATCTAGTTAATCAATATATTTAACTTTTCTAAATCATTTTCCTAATTGTTGTTAAAAGGAGGTAGAATTTTAGTATGCCTACTACTCTTGCAATAGTTTATGCGTTTTCTTCCTTACTCCTTCACTCATTTTGCGTTTCTTTTTCGACCAATTTTAATGCTTGTTTTTATGCTTTTCTTTACAGAAGTATTGCATTCACGTCCATAGACAGACGTCTAGGACATAGTTTAAAGCTCACACCCAAAAACTGCATTAGAAGCAGTGATGATCGAAGGGTAATAATAAAGTCAAATATTCGTTATTGGTAATAATTTTCAAACTATCAGGGATAAACTTGAATATCTCTTTTATGCTTGAAACTAACACAGTATTTGAATCCTATATATTAAGGGATAATTCCCCTAATGGGACCCTATAATCTGTTTTCATAGCAGAATAGAAGTGTGTTAATTCTGTATGAAATAGTGCAGAAAAAGCGTTAAGAGATATGGTTATGTAATAATTATTTCGTAACTCGGCAAGGATGATTTAAAGTATTTTAACTTATCAGCAAAAATAATAGGAAGAACGGGTGGTGATATGAAGTTTTCTGCGTTAATTTGAAATTCTGTGACTTTCTCTTCAATATCAAGGTAGATCTCCTTGGCTAACTTATAGACTAAATTATTGTATGTGTTATGCGTCTTAACTTTAACTGTCATTCTGCTTATTAGTACTAATACATCTAGAAAGATTTTACTCCCTCTATCCTGGTGTGATTTACTCCTCGGCTAACTTCCTCCTTTTCTTTATTGCATTTGATGTTTATATCCAAACCGTAAAGTGACTGTGATGAGTGGGTGATAGGAATGATGACAGGTGATGACTCTGTGTGGTAAATTTCGTTTAGTCCTCTCCTTCCTTTCGTCCTACGGGTAAAAGAATGATGGATACAATAATTTCCATTTTATTCTATGTAATGGTTGGATACACCTTCCAGTTAGGTCAACCTTTTTTCTGTAGGGGTCTGGCTTCTGATTATGCCGTGTTCTGAAAAGATTCATATAACAAATAGTTGTTAGTATCTTGCACATAAAAATTTTATAAGGATTTCTAAATAGGAAGATAAAATTTTTCTTTTCTAATATAAAAATATTTCCTAAAATTGAATTATTAGGGTGCTGTCGAACCTCTGAAATTTTCATGTTATCGACCTGTACCTTTCATTAAAATGTCGTAATTGCTTTTACAGAAGAAAATAGAGTATACAATTCAACATAGGAAAAATGCCGACTCAGAAAGATTATGCTACTAATTGAGATGAGTGTAGGAATCATGCTTAAGCGTTTCTTATTATTTTGCCTATGTAATATATTTTTCAAAAGTTATGTCTGAGCTATCTTATTACCACTGTCAGAATCAACTACGCATAACTGTTAGTGACATTGAGTTGAAAATAAAGGAAAAGAGAATAAAGTAGAAAATAAAGAAATAGAGAATAAAGTAGAAACATATAATGGGGTTTTTGTAAGCATTTTATTGTAGCAATGTTGCATGTAGATGTTGCATTTATCTTCTTCTTCGACGTCGCTTACATACCTATATCTTCGGTTTTTTATTTGTTGTAGGAAGCTTTGATGTACCTTGTATTATAGTAAGGTGTACATTTTTGTAAAACGTGGGTTTGTAGCAAGGGTTAGTAAGGATATTGTTATCGAGAATTTTCCTGATTGAATGTGTAGAGTACCTAAATTTGCCCTTTTATTCGTTTATGGCCAGCATTTCTTTAGGAGGGATGCAGGTCTTCCTTGCTCGCTTCGCATAAGTTTTCCTCCTTTTTTTACAGGTATATGTGAGTTTTATTTACAAAACTCATTGGCATCATATAAGTGCTTGTAAATCGAACGACAATTATACAAGGTATTATTAAACTATGGACCTGATTTCATGTAATGGGTAGACAGACTTTAATATTTGCTGGTCTAAACTAATCTAATCTATCGGACCGAGTCTAATCTTAATATTTTCAGGGAAGTACCATCATATGAAATACAGGTTTGATGGATATATTCATTAAAACTCACGTGCATTCAGGCATGCTAACTAAAATTTTGTTGATTGCATGGAGCAAGGTACATCTAAATCTATCTTAGCAAGTTGGTATAAAAATAACTGTGTTATTGAACAAGTTTTGGGGTTTCAAATCATTTGCTAAGCCTTCCGACAACAGCAACCTAATATTCTAATCTAACCTGTGTCGTAAGCTTTATTTACGAATTTATATTGAAGTTTTACGCTACCAAAAAGCAATGGAAAATTTTCTGGATTTGATTGTTTAAAGTGTACAAGCAGTTACACGGTGATATGGTAGGCTGCTAGCTAATATTCCCGTATATTTTGTATTATAATGTTGAAACCCGGAAGTGTTGGTTGTACGAATCCATTTTTATAAGCTTTGCCTATACACCTTTCTTTTGGTAAGTGTGAAATTGTAAAATAAGGAAGAGCTTGCAAGGGTAGATATCTAAAATCCTTAGGGAAGCAAGTATTACCATAGGAAGGCTAACAATGCAGCTTTTCTTTTCATGCTTAAGTCACAGGTGTTGGCAGGTTTCTCGCTAAGCAGGTTATTATTTTCCAATATGAATGTAAATGTTAGCCCTTGCCTTTACTAGTCAGTTCATATTAATTGTTGTTGACAGATTATATGGTGTTGTCTGCTGCTTACATTTTTATCTCGCTGAAAATCTTGGTCTTGGACTTATTTGTACACGGACAAAATTCTAAAAACAATTTTGTACATCGACATTAGTCAAAAGATTTTTGCTTTAAGCGGACGTAGTATTATCTTATACTCATTTTATTAGTGAAACACGAATCAACATGTTTAGTTATCACCTTCACGTATCATTATACATGATATATCGCTTTTGATGCGGAAAAAGATAATATGGGGGAATTTGCAAGAAGTGTAGTTATGAATTGAAATAAAAGACTGAAGTTTGAGTGCATTGCGTGACAATGTGGACTAAAGTGACAGAAAGGGATTTTGAAATTAATTCTTAGTTTAATTATCATGAGGTAATAATAAGTTTCATTAATTTAAATTACCCATGAGTAAAGTGTATAACTGAAGAGGAGATATTTATTTACTTCAGTTCATATAAGGGTTTTTAAGTTAATTATGTGACTTCTCATGATGTGTTAGTAAATTTTATTAATTCAGTGACTAAGGTCAGAGTACTCCTCGACAGAAACACCCGTGAAGAGATCTTGAAATAAACTCTCAATTATCTTATTTTAACCTTACTTTATTCATTGACAACAACATAAATTCTTCAATCACCCCAATTCATCAAAAAGCCATTTATAGGCTATTTTCATATTTGTAAAGGGTGTAGATGAAACTGAAGTGAGGGGGCGATGATGATGTGCATTTTAGCAATATTATTATGGTACTTCGTGGATAGTTGATTTAATATGAATTAAATTAATTGTCTCATGCAATTAATGAACACAACAAAATGGAATAGGTTTATTGGCCACAATAAAATAGGAAAACTTTAATTGTCACACAAGAAAGGACAACTATAATGAATGGATAGATAGGTACAGAAGGTACAAAATGGTACAACCGTTCAAGAAGACGTACAGACAGCGACTCTGATAAGCCCCAGAATATTTAGCCGAGACGGCTTTGAAGCTCATGGGCTTTTCTCACACTATGCAATTCATACTTCGTAGCAATTTACTTAGATGTCAATATTATAAATAGATGGCATTATCAAACAATTCAGGTAAGCATTATAGACAAAGGTGCATTACGTACAAAACCATTTCATAATGTTCTGAAGGAACAAAAATATTGCATAATCCCCACTTATTTTGGCCATAATAAACACCTATGGTAAACCATTAAAAATGCTCGCTGCTGAAGACGATAATATGAATATATATAATAGTCGGTTCTAGAGCAGATTTAACCTGGTCTAGAGTCGATTTAACCTGGTCTAGAGCCAAATAGCCTGGTCTAGAGTCGATGTAACCTGGTCTAGAGTCGATTTAACCTGGTCTAGAGCCGATTTAAGCTGGCCAAGAGCTGATTTAAGCTGGTATAGAGCCAATTTAAGCTGGTATAGAGCCGATTTAAGCTGGTCTAGAGCCGTTTAACCTGGTCTAGAGTCGATTTAACCTGGTCTAGAGCCGATTTAACCTGGTCTATAGCCGATTTAAGCTGGCCTAGAGCCAATTTAAGCTGGTCTAGAGCCAATTTAAGCTGGTCTAGAGCCGTTTAACCTGGTCTAGAGTCGATTTAACCTGGTCTAGAGCCGATTAGCCTGGTTTAAAAATAAAGTCTACAGACAGACAGACGGACAGACAGACAGACACACGGACACCGACATCTGCAATAGCTCCTCTGCTGAAGCAGCGAGCTAATAATAATAACTGAATAACTTCACCGCTCGGAAACCCCCCCACGTTAACCACTACCTCGGCATATATCAAATTAATAAATTAAATGCTAAAGCGGAGCCGTAACACTATGGCAAGCTACATAATTGTGCACCTTACAACCTCAAGTATACACATGGCACAAAAAGGGCTTTTCGTTTCTCACATGCTCAATAATAACCAATTCGGACAGATATTCCTTGATTGGCTTTACATCAGCATTCCTATGGCACTGTTGGGTTGCGGTGTTTGTTACTGGCTACGTGGCACACTTCATTCCAGTATCCTAACAAAATTATTCGAGGCTATTGTCATATTGTTTTACACTGAAAATATTACTGGAACAGGATTCTACTACAATAGAAAAGGTTGAAATGTTGGCGTCCGTATGACTGTTAATGGGAGTTGTGCTGTCCAATGCTTACAAAGGAGATAACATAACCAATTTGATTTCTTCAATAACTGAGCATGCATTGAAGTCATTTGATTCACTTGATGAGAAAAAGTTTTTTTTTCATATCTCGATGAATGAAAAATCTGACGCAAGCCCTTATATTGGCAAATATATAACTGAATTGGAAGACATGATGCTATCAAAGTAGAAACAAGACAAGCTATATAACAGAAGCATTTATAAACATGTTCATTATAAAACAACGTTTTTCCTAGACAATGGCAAACCAAAATCAAATCTAACTGAGCATATTTTTGTTAGACTTTGGTTTTCCACACCGGTGTTAGATTTTTATAAAAATTTAATAAGCTCATGTAAAAATAATCTGTATGCTTATATTGATGAGTGTAACATAATCTTGAACATGTACGCAAACCTGAAAAGTAATCTTAGCAAAAACTATCGACAAATCACAAAAAGTAGGAAATTGCTTCAATCTATAGAAGTTCGTTGGATTGTTGAAAAATCCGCATTTAGTGCTGTGGCACTGCGTACTGGTGTAAACATTTTAGAAAACGCTGGTATATTTAAAATCTGGTTTACATGGGCGGAGAGGCTTCAGACTTGGTGTGCCAATGTTCTGTTAGCAAAGTCAGAAGCTGGACTGGAGCCACTGACAACCAGACATAATATAGTTGCTGTGTTTTTTGAGTTTGGTTATAATTCCTGCCATGACGTTTGTTTTGGAGGTGCTAACATTCAATAGAGAGACAACTGGGTCCATTTTTGGAAATGTACAATGTTCAGTTTGAACGACATGGCTGGCATTCTTCAAAAACAGAAGAATCATGAGTTGTTTCACTAATTAGCAATACTCCTATGTATTCATGATTTGTAAGCAAATAAAACAAACCGACCTAGTATCGATATTTTGTCGCCTATCGTGTGGAATGGTAATGTAAATGAAATTTAAACATACATCTAAAAGTACAAGCTCCTAATTCACTTGAATATGAAATTCCTTCATTTCGGATAGTTAGATTGCTTTAACAACATACAGTTTCTCGTGTTATGAAAGTGGTTGATAGCAGCCATGTGTACCATCCACTTCAACTTTGTTATGCACCATTATGATTTTTAATGTTAGCCAGTCTAGGTAGAAATATCGACACGAAATAGCAGAAAGTCTATGTCTGACCTAACCCAGCGATCAGCGCATTTATATTATATAATATACATATTTCTATTCTGTGTTGAAATCTTTTTACAACAAGCAAAAATATTCCAGGAATTGAGCAATAATATATATGAAATGTTGTCGTGCAGGTATTACAAATAGAACACATTTATATCACGCAAAATAACAATTTAGAACACATGTCGACAACCGTTTTCCAATACAATTCAATCGATTGCTGATAAGATCTAAGTTAAGCTCAAGTTTTTCAGTACGTTTTTTGTCTGCGCAATTGTTATGTCTGACTGTCTGTCTACTCTGTTAAAAATAAAAAGCATGGTCATATATTTGCAGCCATTTCTATTATATGATTCGAATTCCACAATCCAGATGAAAGGATTCATTCATTTGCGTCAAACAACAATGAAAACAGAACATTTCGACAACTTCATTGCAAAAACTCCTTAGGTGTTAACTATCAAAAATTTGTTATTCTTTTCGATCTGAAATTTGATTCGGTCGGGAATTTGTGTAACGCGTGAGCTAAGTGCTTTAAAGAAAATCAAAAAAACACTGGGGAAAAGTATTAATCGTTAAAAGTTTTAGAAAAAACGAACGGTACATCACGAACATTTTAAATCAGGAAAGCTTAAACACCAATCTATTGACTCTTAGTGTCGCACGACGATAGGAGCTTTTCATTTTTTATCATTATGTTGTTACGTTTGCTGTTGAATAAGTGTGTTCGACTTCAGAAGTTGACTAGAGCATTTATTTTCAGCAGTTTCTGATACATATATCGCTACAATGGAAACAATAAACCTCCCTTGTTACATTGCAAAAACGTTTGCCATTTGTTTTAACGTTAATTACTATTTATGTGTTATTCCTTTTCGTTTGAAACTAAATCCCTCAACTAACTCCTGGGAACCTAAAACCAACAGCTTTCAAAGGGTACCATAAAACCATCTAATTATATCCAATCTTCAAGTGACAACACATATGAAACATACACTTTCATTTTAAAACTCAGATTATCTGCTACTCTATGGTGATACTACCACGGTGCATACTAGAACTGGCCGATTTGGTATGGAGGTACTATGCGGGATTCTTAAACGCAGCATCACTTTCGGCAACGCCCTATTTTATCAGACTTTGTTTCATCCTACATTTCATCACAATCTCTACCTTTTTTGCAACAAGTATTGCAAACAAGTCTAGAGTAGCGACCCTTATCAATAAAATTTCTCAAGCGGAAAGTCTTTGGCTACTACAAATTAAAAACAAAAAGATTTCCAGAATTATTAATACCGTGCGACTATACCTCTGCTTGTACTACATAGTACGACTAGTGCTTATGCTGGTTGTAACTTTTATAGTCTTTAGAAACAGTTCACCAGAATCAACATTGACCGTGTTTAAAAAGCACGTAATTTTAGGATATCGTCGATTTCATAATATGCCACTTTCAGCCCAAAAGACAAATTACACAGCAACTTCAGCAACATCTCTAATTGAAAACATACCAATTGCAAATTTTAAAACACCACACATTGTTCTTGGCATTTTAGAATTCTGGATGCAGTTTTGCTCCCGCTTACTTACAACAACAGTAATATTATTTGTATCTGGTCCCCTTGTAATTATATTGCTACTTATTGTTTACATTTTTAGTAAATTTGTACACGCGGAATATGTAGCAAGGAGTGGAATGGAGTTTCAGCATATCTTGTCAAGCTCATATGATCAGTTAAAAGAAATATTTGATATGGCAAGTTCCATCTGGGGATTCACAGTGTTTTTCTGGATTTTAGAACTATTGCTGCGTATAATTTTTCTAATGAATTCTACAATTGTTTCTGGAGACATTTTTAATGTGATGAATATCTTTGGTGGCCTCCTAATATTTCTCAGCACGTGCATTATATCGGCAGAAACGTGCAGAAACGTAAGTGTTTCTTCTGCATACCAAACGACATAAGCAAACAAATCAAATAGCATCGATTATAACCAAATACTACAAATTTCAGATGTACCACTTTCGACAATTTATAAGAAGACGGGAAATTTGGATGCAGTTTTCTCATAAAAATAAGCTACTGTATAAACGATTACTCGAAGAAACAAAGCACGATCCAGTTGGCTTTGGAGTTTCTGGACTTTATCAATTAAACTACAGCTTCTTGGGTCAAGTAAGTTGTACATTTAACAAATATTGTATCAGATTGATGCTATCAGTTATAAGGGAAAATAAATTAATGTCATGATATATTCTCTTTTCAGCTTGCTTCGTTTGCAATAACTATATTTCTTGTAAGCTTTGAGAAATAATAGCAGTGAATTCTACCAAGACTAAAGTTGAACCAAGACGATTTGGGGGTTTGCGACAAAAAAAAAATGATAAATTACTATGCATAAAAAATATACAGTTATTCCAGATTTCAGGTTTCAGATTTTAAAAAATCCCGTGTTAGTTATTTATTCAATTTCATAACAACAGTAATATGACTTATACATTTTACTAAATGTGTATTTAAATTTTGAAAATAAAAAGGCCAACTGATCTCAGGACTACTTCTATCTACTTAAACAATTAATAGTGCTAACAACATATGTAACATTAAAACGCTTACTACCAATAATTCGAGTTTCCGGGAAAACGTTACCTTACTGTGTTAGAAATTAGTACTTATAACCATAAAGCAATTTTCTAAAGTGTGTCCGGGTTACCTATGTCGTTCAAATTTTAATTTGGCATATTAATTTCTGTTTACGGACAATTAGGGACCGCGCTGCTTGCTATGGTACTACATTATATGCTTAAAAATACTAGCATTTTATTTTTCAGTCTATTTAACACAACAACAACGACAGGGAAAAATTTAAATATTTAGTTATCTTAATTTATATAATGGCTTCCTTTAGTCTTAACGTGGTAAGGTCTAGCTAATACCGACTTTTACAGGTGATATGTGGTACGACAATACATTGCCAGTTGGCCAAAGGAGAGCATAGTTTTGGTTGTCGAGGTAGCACTCTACTAAATTAGTCGCAAATAAATTTTCCCAGACCATTGTCGCCAGCATCTTTCCTAACAACAACACAGAAAAGCAGAACCCGCTCATGTTCAAAAACGAGCTTGTGGCAACTTTTATTTAAATTTAAATAAATACAAATACAACCTTTCGTATTATTTCTAAATTTATTAACAATTAACTATTTAGACAGAGACTGAACACAAACAACTTGTATCACTTATAGCAACCATGACGAGCTTGACAATTGGTTGTTGGCTTGTTCTCAGATGGCTTGTTCCATGTGTTAACTTTGAAATCCCTTCGCACATTAATTATCCACTTAGCTCAATTAACCCGTCATATAAACACTTGGTACAAAAAATTGAGTGGAAGTCCATGCTCAATGAAGCCTATCGCATAGAAAACTTGAACGAAATTCTCAATCCCTTATGGTCTACAGACAATCCGCTGGTAATATTGGTTAACTACCTTAACGCTGACATAAAAGAACCTATTCAACCAGTGATTGTACGATATGCAGATTGGAGACAGCAAAGCATTAAAGCTAAAAGTATACTAAATAACAAAACTTTTTCCACAAATTGTTCAAACATTAGTGGCAGAAGGATACTTGATAACTTAAATCAATATGCTGGCACCTATTTAAGGAGTCTTTTACTGTCAAGACCGTGGCATGGGGCTCTACAATTACATTTACTGATACCAAAGTTTCTAATATCTGGTCCTGCAGTATATGAAGTACCGTGGCACAAAGATATATACAGTAAGCATTTCTTTCTAGGTAGTGCATCTCTTCGGGATTTTCAAATTCTAATACCATTTCAAAAACCAAACATGAGTTTAAGTTTTGAGGATGTAAGAACGTGGATACATTATAAAAATTACCCAGAGTCTATAATCAGTAACAACTACACCTTGACTAAGTTTTGTATATTTGTGGTGCTTATACCACTTAAGCAAACTAAGAAAATTGAAAAAATAGTGCTTGTGATTCCTTGCAATTGTAATAACACTTATAAGTTTTCATTTCACATTTCACCTATTAAGTTTTCCACTATGCAGCGTTTTCAATTTGTTAAACTTGCTCATCCGCATGACAAAATTCCTAAAATGTGGAGTTCTGGAATTAATGCTAATTTAATAATCGGTGAAAAGTCCCCTATATTTCCAAATTGGGACTTAATTTCTGAGATAATGTACTTTGCCATGGGAAACACGACATCCATGATGCTTAATGCTATTAGGACTGGATGCTACAAGTACAAAAACCTAAGGGACAAATTTCGGGTTTCATATACGCAGTGCTATGATCACAGTTGGCCACTACTACAAAAATGGAATTCTGAAATTCTTCCTGCAGACATAATGACAAACCACTTTCTCATTATTGAAAGTCCACTTAGTCGACTGCGTTTTGTAACATGTGGACATCGGGGTATTACACCTTTTCCGTTTGAAGAATTTTTTAATGTGTTTGATAATTGGGTTTGGTTATTTGTAGCCCTATCTATAATTGTATTATCATTTACCATTTGCGGAACATTTTTTCCTCGTTCCTATTCATTAAAGTGGTACGACAATATTTTTCGCTTGTTTAAGATTCTTCTTGAACAAGGTGATCCATTTCAATCCTACATGGAAAACAATCCAAAGTTCAGAATGCTTTTGTCAGGTTTAATCCTAGGCGGACTTGTGCTTAGTAATGCTATTACAGAAACGACAATGTGTACAATATGATACTACCAAGACAACATGTGCTGTATCAAACTTTGGAAGAGCTTCAGGCGGACGCGTACACAATATACAGTAGAACTAGGAGGCAAGCCCCCCCGCTCCGCCGGTGGAGAGCCTGAATCAGGTTCCTAATACTCATATGATTATGTTGGGGTGATATATAGATAATTGCTAGAAGTTGGGTGCAGTTAGCATTAATCTTTTGCAACAAAAATCGTTTTTAATTCAAATATTCTCCCGGAAGCGAGCCAAGCCAAGTTTTGTTTGTCGTTCAGGCACCTGAGCCAGAACCGCAGACCGTATTTGTAAACTTTGGGTGAAAACCGTCAAGCCATGCTCAATCCATGTATGACAGCCTAAAAGTTAACAGCGACTAAATTAAAGCCGTAGTTATTATATTTTGAAACCTACCTTATTGCTTTCCATACATTTAGTAAACATAGTGAGGATTGCAAGCCACTGAAATTAATATCCGAAGTTGTAGAGTTATCTGCCAGTTGTGTAGATAACTGTTAAACGCATGTGCAGTTGTATTCTGATCAGGTATTGCAAATTTAAATTTTAACAATCCGACGGCATATTGGTCAGTTTGGTCAAAAACTGGACCATAATCATGTGTCGCACCATGCAATCACTACAGATTTCAGATTTAACAATTTAGGCCCTGATTCAGGACTTGCGGATTCGAATTTTAACAATCCGACCTCATATTCGTCCGTTTGGTCAAAAACTGGACGATAATCATGTGTCGCACCATGCAATCACTGCAGATTTCATATTTAACAATTAAGGCCCTGATTCAGGACCTGCATAATTATTTTAGGTACTTTAGAGATAATTCGTAGTAGTAGGGTTCATTTGGGATAAAGTCATGTTGCAAAAAAGCAAGCAAAAATTTATTTCCCACATGGGTTGGATTCGAACTCCTGACACCTGGGTTAGTTTAGCGGAGCTCCACCAGGTGTCGTATCAAATTGAGTCCGACGGGACTGGCGCGCTATATTATATAGATAACTGATGTAGTTATAGATTTTGTTCCTCCCATCAAACTGCAACCAATACGAGAATTTAAACATTTAGTAATGTCTCCTAGATATTTCAAATGGATACCGGTTGGGATGATATTTGCACGCTCGGAGGTCGGACACACGATATCTATATTAAAGTATACCAAAACTCAGGCGCTAAGTGACGCCCGTGCCAGCCCGTGATCGTCACGGGGGCCGGGACCTGTAGGGGGCCGGGAAATTTTCGAAATCGAGAAAAAAATATGCAAGTTCAGAAAAAACGCATGCCCAGCTCTCGCGTTGTTGCTACAAATGAACAAGTGCAAGCCCGTATGCATTACATAAGAGAAAGTTTTCCAGTGTTTTCATAAAAGTACACTAAAGTGCATGAATATTTTTATCTAAATTAATGAAGCATTCAAAAATATTAATAAAATATCAAGCCCAGTCGTTATAAAATAAGTTGGTTGGTATGGTACCGAGAGTTTTAAACAACTTATTATGCAGAGATATATTTAACCACCCAGAAGAGAAAAGGATCCTACCTGAAATTTAGTAATCACCAAACCTTTGAATCATAAAGTTTGCTACTTGAATTAAGATGGATGTTTTCAACAGCATTTTCAGCTGCTAATATATAAAGCCATTTACACTTCCCTTGGTTGGTGATGTTTTTGTAGGCAAAAACCGCTGTTGTTTATGACTACATTGTATAACACAAATTTTCCCCTTAAAATTATATAATATTTTATATACAGTTTTGAAATATTTCAAAGTTTGATATTTATTCAGCTCTTTTACAAAAATATTTAATTTTCATACAACACTGGAATTTGTGATGTTACAAGATTATACTGCTTGCAATGAAAACTTTCTTTAACCAATTTGTATGTATATACAATTAACGCATTGTCAAAAACGATTAGCTTAGGTCTGTTTTATGAAATGTTTTCATATATGTATATATATATCATATGTTAATGTTTCCATGCAAATGTAGTGTAATACTGTCAAATGCGGTTTACTTCGAAAGACGTCGAAACTTAGATGTCGAACAATAACAGAGTCACAACCATTTTTGATTCGGTCAATTTAAAAAGCCATTCAAACCAAGTTCCCTGAAAAGTAGTTTTTTGGAATAAACATGCATTAATATAAACCGAAATTTATTTCACGGGGGCCGGGACTTTGCTCACTTAGCCGCTGCCAAAACTAAGTTTCATACTGAATTAAACAGGTTGTTTGAAGGTGCTCGTGTGCATCCAAATGTCTCTCAGGAGCTGAACCATTTTGTTATGTCGTTGCTGCCACTTCACAAAACAAATTTGATTCCAAACGACAAAGACTTTCTGCTGAATAAGCTTAGGCCGGCACTTCATGCTTTATTTTGGGAACGAGAATTAAAGTGGCAATATAATGCACTATTGGACTGTAATAAAACTGCGCTAATTTTGCCCGAGCACCAGTGCAATCGTTATGCACGAAAGCGTCACAAATTTGTGTCGGTTGGTACAGAAACTTACAGTCAACTTAAAGTGGGAATCAATATCCTGGGATATGCATCACCCGCCGTTGCGCTAAGGATTAAGAGAATTCATCAGTCGGGTATATTTACATGGCTACCTATGCTTGATGCACAAACCAAATTGAAAGTTGACCATGAACATGCCATTAAACCTAGTAAAGCGACGTTAGCTGTGAATGTGACGTCATACAAGTTACAGCACGTGCTCTACCGCACGTTGACCTTAGCCCTTCAGCCGACAACCTAGATCCCTACAGCCGAATACCAGGAACTCTTCAGCCGAATACCAAGAACTCTTCAGCCGATTATCAGGAACTCTTCAGCCGATTACCAGGAACTCTTCAGCCGATTATCAGGAACTCTTCAGCCGATTATCAGGAACTCTTCAGCCGAATACCAGGAATTCTTCAGCCCATTCCCAGGAACTCTTCAGCCGAATACCAAGAACCCTTCAGCCGAACCCACGGGTACCCACGTGTAGTACGGGATATCCCACGTGTAGTACGGGTTACCCACGTGTAGCACGGGTTACCCACGTGTACTACGGGTTACCCAAGTGTAGCATGGGTTACCCAAGGGTAGCACAGGTTACCCACGTGTAGCACGGGTTACCCACGTGTCGCACGGGTAACCCAAGTGTAGCACGGGTTACCCAAGTGTAGCACGGGTTACCCAAGTGTAGCACGGGTTACCCAAGTGTAGCACGGGTTACCCAAGTGTAGCACGGGTTACCCACGTGTAGTACAGGATACCCAAGTGTAGAACGGGTTACCCACGTGTAGTACGGGTTACCCACGTCTAACACGATTTACCCACGTCTAACACGATTTACCCACGTCTAACACGATTTACCCACGTCTAACACGATTTACCCACGAGTAGTACAGCATACCCATGTGTAGTTCGGGTTACACACGAGTAGTATAAGTACCCATATGTAATACGGGCACACATGGGTAGTACGGGTTACTCAAGTGTAGTACGTGTACCCACGGGTAGTACAGGTACCCACGGGTAGCACAGGTTACCCAAGTGTAGCACGGGTTACCCAAGTGTAGCACGGGTTACCCAAGTGTAGCACGGGTTACCCAAGTGTAGCACGGGTTACCCACGTGTAGTACAGGATACCCAAGTGAAGAACAGGTTACCCACGAGTTGTACGGGTAGCCACGGGTAGTTCGGGTTACTAACGTGTAGTACGGGTTATCCACAGGTTACAGGTATGTGCAGTTTATAGCCACCACATGTAATACAACCTAAGTTCGTGTATTTAAACTCAACCACGTGTAATTTACCTCCATCATGAGTAAATCATCTTGCCATGTACACTTCAGCTACGCAACTAACACGCAAAAAGTACTGTAAGTATCTTCTTATAAAAACACTTAAATCTGATTTACACTATCTCGAAAAATACTTAATGCGCAACATTGGACGCATAAGGTTCTACAGCGGATCTATAAATAATTCATTGACTCACTTACTGATATATGAGACCAGATTTTGATTTAAAATATCTCGAGTAATAATTAGTGCGCAATAGTCTTAAAACAGTTTTATGGTAGAACAAGTCATTGTGATTCTAATGCCGGAAAACTTGAAAAAAATTGGACGCATAAAATTCTATAAAGGATCCAAAAATATCTCATTGACTGACTTGCTGACATATGAGACCAGATTTGATTTAAAATACCTCGAGTAATATTTGGTGCGCAATAGTTCGAAAACATTTTTCTGGTAGAACAAGTCATTGTGATTCTAATGCCGGTAAAACTTGAAAAAATAATGGACGCATAAAGTTCTATAAAGGATCTAAACATATCTCATTGACTGACTTGCTGATTTATGAGACCAGATTTTGATTTAATATATCTCAAGTAATATTTAGTGCGCAATAGTCTAAAAACATTTTTCTGGTAGAACAAGCAATTGTGATCCTAACGGTGGAAAAAGTTTGAAAAAATATTGGACGCAAAAGGCCTTATAAAGGATCTAAAAATATCTCATTGATTGACTTGCTGATATTAAGGATCAGATTTTGATTTAAAATACCTCGAGTAATATTTGGTGCGCAATAGTCTTAAAACATTTTTCTGGCAGAACAAGCAAATGTGATTCTAATGGTAGTAAAGCTTTGAAAAAATATTGGACGCATAAAGTTCTATAAAGGATCTAAAAATATCTCATTGATTGACTTACTGATATAAGAGACCAGATTTTGATTTAATATATCTCAAGTAATATTTGGTGCGCAATAGTCTAAAAACATTTTTCTAGTAGAACAAGCAAATGTAAGTCTAACAATGGTAAAACTTTGAAAAAATATTGGACGCATAAAGTTCTATAAAGGATCTAAAAATATCTCATTGATTGACTTGCTGATATATGAGACCAGATTTTGATTTAATATATCTCAAGTAATACTTGGTGCGCAATAGTCTTAAAACATTTTTCTGGTAGAACAAGCAATTGTGATCCTAATGGTGGAAAAAGTTTGAAAAACAATTAGACGCATAAAGTTCTATAAAAGATCTAAAAATATCTCACTGAATGACTTGCTGATATTTAATATATCTCGAGTAATATTAAGTGAGCAATAGTTCAAAAAGTGGTTTCTGGCAGAACAAGCAATTGTGATTCTAATGGTAGTAAAGCTTTGAAAAAATATTGGACGCATAAAGTTCTGTAAAGGATCTAAAATATCTCATTGATTGACTTGCTGATATATGAGACCAGATTTTAATTTAATATATCTCAAGTAATATTTGGTGCGCAATAGTCTCAAAAATTTTTCTGGTAGAACAAACTATTGTAATTCTAATGGTGGAAAAACTTTGAAAAATATTGGACGGATAAAGTTCTATAAAAGATCTAAAAATATCTCATTGACTGACTTGCTGATATACGAAATCAGATTTGATTTAAATTTCCTCGAGTAATATTTGGTGCGCAATAGTGTGGAAACATTTTTCTGGTAGAACAAGAAATTGTGATCCTAATGGTGGAAAAAGTTTGAAAAAATATTGGACGCAAAAGGCCTTATAAAGGATCTAAAAATATCTCATTGATTGACTTGCTGATATTAAGGATCAGATTTTGATTTAGAATACCTCGAGAAATATTTGGTGCGCAATAGTCTTAAAACATTTTTCTGGTAGCACAAGCAATTGTGATTCTAATGATAGGAAAACTTTGAAAAAATTTTGGACGCATAAGGCTTTATAAAATATCTAAAAATATCTCATTGACTCATTTGCTGATATATGAGACCAGATTTTGATTTAATATATCTCGAGTAATATTTGGTGCGCAATAGTTCGAAAAGTGGTTTCTGGTAGAACAAGCAAATGTAATTCTAATGCTGGAAAAACTTTGAAAAAGATTGGACGCATAAAGTTCTATAAAGGATCTAAAAATATCTCATTGACTCACTTGCTGATATATGAGACCAGACTTTGATTTAATATATCTCGAGTAATATTTGGTGCGCAATAGTTCGAAATGTGGTTTCTGGTAGAACAAGAAAATGTAATCCTAATGGTGGAAACACTTTGAAAAGATTGGACGCATAGAGTTCAATAAATTATCTAACTTACTTGTATGGCAAAATGTCTCAATATATCAATTTATATATATTGCACAAGCAAATAGGATCTGTTTTTTATAAATAATCGATTTGTTTGTTTCTAAAGCTGAACCAAGTTAGTCTTTATATGCTTGCACGATTGCAACTTTTTAAGAGTTTTAACAAAATGTGTCTTTGATTTCAGAATCCAGGTAGGATAAGAGATGATAAAATAACTGACGCAATCAAACCTTATAATCAAGCTGGTGTTGGAAAACTGTTGTTTTGCTTCAGCACTAGCACAGGGAAGCCTTTTAAATACTGGCCTAACCTTCAATATAAACCTTTACATCACGCAACTGTGGGTAAACTTTCGTAAACGTATGTGGGTAACTTGATTTCTGTGTGGCTAATTAAGTTAAATCGGTAAGTTAACTGTTCATCGGTAACCTTAGTTGGTCACGCGTAACCTTAATTGATCATGGGTAACAATATTTATTCAAGTATAGCGTTAACCGTTAATGAGTAACCTTAAACAACCTAGGTAACCTTGGAAATGCCTTGATAATTTAGCAATACCTGGATAAAATTAGAATTACTAGGGCAACCTTAAAAATACCTGGGTAACCTTACAAATACCTGGGTAACCTTACCAATACCTGGGTAACCTTACAAATACCTGGGTAATCTTACAAATACTTAGGTAACCTAACAAATACCTGGCTAGCCGTACAAATACCTGGGTAACCTTACAAATACCTGGGTAACTTTACAAATACCTGGGTAACCTTAGAAACACCTGATTGACATTACAAATACCTGGGTAACTTCGCTGTGCATGGGTAACCATATATATTCATGTATATCTTTAATTGTTCATGAGTAACCTTAATTGTTCATGGGTAACCTTAATTGTTCATGGGTAACCTTATTTGTTCATGGGTAACATTTATTGTTCATAGGTAACCTAAATTGTTCATGGGTAACCTTAAATGTTCATGGGTAACCTTAATTGTTCATGGGTAACCTTAATTGTTCATGGGTAACCTTAATTGTTCATGGCTAACCTTAATTGTTCATGGCTAACCTTAATTGTTCATGGCTAACCTTAATTGTTCATGGGTAACCTTAATTGTTCATGGCTAACCTTAATTGTTCATGGGTAACCTTAATTGTTCATTGGTAACCTTAGTTGTTCATGGGTAACCTTAATTGTTCATGGGTAACCTTTAACCTTATTTGTTCATGCGTAACCCTAATTGTTCATGGGTAACCTTAATTGTTCATGGGTAACCTTAATTGTTCATGGGTAACGTTAAGTGCTAATGCGTGACCTTATTTGTCCATGCGTAATCTTAATCTTAATTGTTCATGCGTAACCCTAATTGTTCTTGATAAAGCATCAGTATGTGAGTGTGTATATTTCAAACCAGCTGCATTGGGCACATTTGCGTCTCTTGAAAAATTTGTTTATAAAACTTGGCATCATACCCACAGGTAGGAAAGTAGCGAAATCAAGTGTACAAATTTATTAAACGACGTGTCCATAAATGATTTAATGAACCGTTTTCTGTAGGACAACGTAGTTGGTCAAATATAGTGATATGACAAAATACTTTTTTAGTTAAGCAGAATTGTTGATCTGATTCCGCGTAATGCTCAAAATATTTTTTACTTCTCTGTTAGACAAAATTCCTAATCACATCTAGTGGAATACGCAAGATCGTGTTTAATTTTGCTTTAAACTAAATTGTTGATCAGATATTTAACTATTGCCCACATATATTTTTCTGTTAAACAAAATTCTTGGTCAGATCCCGTGTAATGCCAAACTATATTTTTAGTTTTCTGATGAACAACTTGTTAGTCTGACTGAACAAGTCAAATGCCAAGTTCAAATGCATCATTAATTAATTATGACTTCAACCCTTTTAAGTTTCATATGTATTTACTATGTTTCAGACAATATTTGAAGTTTGTTGTTAGATATCAAAACGTGTACTATCAGTGCGATTTGTTTAAAAAAATATAACGTGTTGCTGATATAAAGGATGTATAATAAGTAAATTGACAAAAGTAAAAGTTTATGTAAAAACCCACCAGGAAACTTCTATGTTTTTACTTAACTATCGTTAGATACAGCAAGCTTCGTAGTTTATTGGAAAAAATACGTCAGACTTTTCTGACCTTTCTGGCGTTTATGTAGCAAGATATTAAAGGGCTGAATTTGAATAGAAGACAATTTCCAGAACTAATGAGTTTAAGTCTGGATTATAATTTTGTCATATACGAAAACCAATTATTTTACCAACATAAAGGTATAGAGATGGGTAATGCTGCGAGTGTTGTAGTTGCGAATATTACTGTATCGAGTAATTAAAAAGATTTTTGCTGGTCGCCCTGAAATAATTTTTTATCAAGGTAATAAAGGTTTTGATGGCATATTCTTGATTGTTGAAAGATCAAATATTTCAGATACGAATGTATGGTTAAATGTAATGCTTAAGCACAGATACCTACCTAAAATTCACACACGAATGCAGTGAAATTACCGTTAAATTTCTAGATGTCAATGTATCTATTAATAATGAAAATGTAATATGTACTTCAGTTTACTCAAAACCAATGGCTAGGCACTTATATCTACACGCTAAATCAAATCACCCCAAACACCTTAACAATTCCCTATTTCTCTCGCAGGGAGTTAGAATCATAAGAATATGCAGTAATGAAAGCAGCAGAATGAATGCCATTATGAAGCTTTATGAAAGATTCTTAGAAAGTAGCTATTGCAAAGATAAGCTACTTCTGATCTTAAATATTTAAGCTTATAAGCTTTTCAGTTTAGACAGGTCAAAGTATTAATTCCCCGTTGTATACTACGTGAACATTTAGCAATTCATAATACTGAAATTATATTAAAGTACTGCAGTAGTGAAGACAAAGAAGAAGAAGACCACCAACAAAGCCTCTATTTACGGCATTTTTCCGTTTTGTGATTCTGTTGGCTGGTAAAAGGATATTCAAAACAGTATTGTTACACACGTTCAAAAAGAAATAACAGAACTAGATACTAGTGATATATTCTACTCCGAACATGGAGAGGATATGTGTAATGTTGACTTCGACTTGGTAAAACAGAGAGCGAGAGAGTTGGAACTCAAAATTGTATTCAAACGTACCAAATGCATCAAAGAGCTTGTAAAATAAGGACGTTAATTTTTAAGGAAAAGTATTTGTAGTCCGTTTTAAAGTAAAATTGTATGTGATTTTAATTGAAATTTGTTTTACTCAAGGTGAAAATCGGTGAAATATTTCAAATATTTTAAGTATTTACTACGTTATAGTTTGATTGTAATTAGGATAACATGTAATTCAGTTTTTAAACAAATTAATTGTAACTTCATTATTTTCTTTCTATAGCCTGAAGACGAAATTGCTACTTGCAAATTCGAAACGCGTTGCTTGAATAAAGTTATCTACTAAACCACTCATACTGTCGATAAAAAGTTAGTCGTACATAACCAGCATAAACTGAAATCATCCTTGGTTATTTCTTCAAAAAATAAGTCGGTATAAATTTACAATTATGTACAGTAAAACTTATTATCAGTTTTCCGGGATTTCCAAGGTATGACTTTTATTAAAGTGTTCCTCAATTCAAATCAATACGCTTCTTCTGAAAGCAATAGTTCAAGTAAAATTCACTAACAATTGGGCTTTCAGAAGAACTATGATTTGCCATTGATTTTACTCTTGTGTAAAAATTACATTCGTACCAACTTTTTTACATTTTCCTGGAATCTGGTTTCGAATCAAATTTTGGTGTCCCCATTGTGGCCAAATGTTTTTCTTCCACTTATGTAAATGTACTACAGTTCCGTGTGTCTTAGCAATACTAAAAGCCCATTTTCAAAGCTTTTAGAAACAGGGCACCAAACCTTCTTGTAGATGATCATATATGAGTTTCTGGTAATTCGATTTTTGAAGCTAAAATTTTGCAGGAGGTTATCCATACCTACTAAGCAGCAGTAGAAGGAATCGTTTTATCACATTTTGTAAAGATACAAATTCTGAGTATAACTTGTGAATTCATTTAATCATACAAGTTCTCTGGATCGTTTAGCTAACGATTAGGTGTAAAACGTTTGTTACCCGGAAATTTGTTAGGTGGCGCCACCTAACGTCGATTGCACGTGTGAGCTAAAAACAAAGATATCTGACCGAGATAATTTTTTCTACAAGTCTTCAAGGTCTAATGCATCATTGATATATCATGTTTCTGTTTTAAATGATAAATGTGACTTTTTAAAATTTAAGAAATTTTTGTCGCTTTACTTATTATACATCCTTTATATGTTTACTTAAAATGACGGTTACCCTACGGACATATTGCTTTATCCGTACTCCCTTGAAACGGAGACATTCGAGGGAACAACTCATGCACTATATAGCAACAGTCCGGTTATATTTCGATTCTCTTACGCATAATTTTTTTTACCCGGATTTTGCAAAACATTTTTGCAAAGATCCAACTTATAGTTAGTCTGCATTAATTTGGATATATGAAACGTTGATTACTCAAAAACGACAAGTCAAGTGGTTAAGTTTATTAGCTCGTTCGAGAAAACAACTCAAGTATTATTAGACTTTGGTCTAGAATAATCCCAATTTTCGTGTGAATGATTTCTGATGTCCGATTTTTGCAAAATGTTACATACGTTTGGATTTTTGTAACTTTATCGGGGGCCCTCCAACCAGGATAAGCAAAAAGGCTTATTCAGAAGTTATGATGCAAACACTACCATCCATTTTTCCTTTGATGTGAGTTTTCTCAAAAACTACGTGGAGTTTTTGAATGAAATAAAAAGGTCGGACATTCTGAGATGCTTTAGATTATCGCGTTAACCGAAAGTTTCAAGAAAAAGTCTTAGTTTTTGAGATATTTGATAAAAAAGTGTTTTTGACACCAGTAAAATGATGTGTACATGTGTTTGCAACATAGTATCTTCGTTAGCTCATCCAAACCAAATTAAACTGTTCATTTTTGATGAGTTTGTCGAAATTTACTTATGAAAGTCTGCAATCCGCTACCTCAACTATCATTAAAAACAGTCGCCCTACAGAAATTGTATAAGTGTGTATCATGATTATTCCATTATTACACTGTGTATATTATAATTCATAGTGCGTAAATGGAGAATTGTTACGCAGCTGAGCAAATTATGGAATTAACTTGGAATTGAAAATGTACAACTTTGATAGCGAAAATCAATAATGAATAAGGTTTGTTTACTTGTGTCAAAAAATGGGCTGGTGTGTAATTCGTAACTTCGTAAGTTGAATAACTCGAGTGAGAACTACTTTAAGAGTCATGTTTTAAAATCAATCTAATATTCCAGCAAGGGTCAGGGGCATTGTGCGCGATTCCGTTTTTCCGTAGTGTTTTATATATATCATTTTAGGAACTTTTTTAAAAAAGTTCGAAGCATGCTTTAAACTAAACGGCATAAGTAATCTAGATTGGTTTGTAAATCCGTTTGTATAACAAACCAGGGGCAGGAATGTGGTTAAGTGGAATGTCAGAGTAATAGTAACAATGTCAAAATGTCAGATATCCGTTTGGGCAACATAACTTGCGGGCTACCTATATAGGTAACAGTTGGGGTCTCGCTTGGTAAAGGCAGTTATGTCGGATCATAGGCTAAAGGTATTGCGCGCAAGCAGTTTAGAGGGCAAAATACACACAGGCATCGTCGCAGTTATGGTAGGGGGTTACTCACCATTAGTAACCCTGTGGATTACCTATTGGACTCAAAATCAATAGGGTTACTCGTTGTAACCTAATGAGTTCTGATAAAATTCAGAATTATTCTGATTTAGACAAAGCTTCAGGCTTCTGGCCTGTATTGTGTTCACCGACAGGTAGACAAATGTGAAAAAATTAATACTAAAGCATGTTGAATAATAATGGACACTAAATTCAAGAATTTTTTATAGGACTTGTATGAACTCACGGAACTGGAATTATGTGCTGTTAGTAAGAGCATTTAAAGTAGTTTATTATTACACTTTTAGGTTTTCAAAAGATACCTACAAGAAGATTCTGTGGCAATTTTAAAAACATAACTCAATAGTGTAAATTTCTCGGTACACAAAAATCCGATGATGGTTTAAAATGAAAATACTACACTTTTCTTGGTAGCAGCGAATAGTTTAAAGTAAAAAATACAAAATGTTTGGTAAGTGTTAGGGAACATATAATGAGATGTATTACTCTTCTGCGCCAACCTGAGTGGAAGTACGGTGGCGCCTTATCTTTCAAGAACATGATTTTGACCATGGTTTGTTTACATGATGATAGCGAGCATACACATTATCAATTCACAACTATCGATATATCGTTCTAAAGCTCACACAATACGCTTCATAACAACATATTAAAACAGTTGCATTTGAAATTTATATTAGCTTTGTAATCATTTACTTTTCGAGCCAAAATTTTGTAGTTCCTTTTCATGATTTCGCAAAATTGTGTATTTTTTGAACTGCCGCCAATATCTATCAACATTACATAATCTAAAAACTAAATAGGCTATTTTATGCTGCTGTTAATGGACAACAACCGCATATATCAGGATTACAATTTTCTGCTTATTGGGCCAAAATATTCATAAGTTTCAAAAATGACGCTTCTAAAATTTAGGAATAATCAATAAATTCCTGCATTTATAAACCTTTGCCTACAGAAGTTGTAACAAACTTTTCAGGGAAGACCACTAGTGTTTTAAAAACTACATTAAATACTCTTATTAACAGCGCATAATTCCAGTTCTGTGGGCTCATATAAGTAATATAAAAAATTCTTGAATTTAGTGTCCATTATTATTCAACATGCTTTAGCTTTATTATGCTAAGCTACTTAATAATTCCTGAAACAGTTAGAGGAAAAGCTACAAATAAAACCAGTGAAAAAAGATCTCAGCTATGTAAGTTTATCGTAAAATGGCCGATGAAAAGTCTTAAAATAAAGCGTATTCCAGATAAAGCGTCTTCCAGATAAAGATAAAGCGTCTTCCAGATAAAGCGTTGCCCTATAACAAAAATTACGCTAAACGTAAAAGCAACTTACATTTAAGGTGCCAGTATATATCAGTTCAGGATACTGGTATATCAACGCCAAATCATGCAATATTTTTACATTCAAAATATACATCATATCTAATTGTAATGACAAAAAATGCAATATGAGAAGGAGTTTTGGTGATTTTCACATTTTTGGGCATTTTATCAAAATTGGTGTATATGTACCTTTTTTAATCGCAAATTCAAATATGATATTAGTTTGGTTCCAGGGTGACATTATCAGTAAAAACTGAATGGTCGAATACGACCATTTGCATACAATTTGACGAATACTAGGATTTTTGTAGTTTTATGAAAATAACTTTTGTATGTATCAAAATAAGGAAAATCGCCGAGATGCCCATCCTAAACTCTAACTTTTTGTTCTAACAAATTAAACCACAAGACAAAATTCCGTTCCATGGTGGAGATATTAGGAAAAAAGTATTGACATGTATTACAAATTTGTTAGAATCCATCGTGCCAAAAGTGATCAAATGCTGTTTCCGTCTGCTTTATCCGAACCGTATAGTTAATATACCAAATGAAAGCCAATAAAAAACGACAGGATTGTGTTTCTCAAATTTTTGAGATTTAAAAAATCATTCTAATTTGTATTACGTTTTAAGTTGATGGCTTATGAAGACATTTAAAACTGCATGAAAATTTAAAATGGCATTAACGGTTTTTAAGATTTAGATCTGATGGATAATTTAAATGCCGAAATGTTGCAGCAGCATGACTTCAAAAAAATAATCTAGAAATGGCTTAAATATACCAGTTCTCCACTGGATTCTGATTCCGAATGAACTATGAACCTTTTATGTTTATCGTAGTTTTTGTTATAGGGCCACGCTTTTAAAATTTTAAGACTTTTCATCGGTCATTTTACGACAAAGTTACATAGCTGAGATCTTTTTTCACTGGTTTTTTGTTGACTAAGTTAGATTTTTGCAAAATAGTTTTGCAGAACTCTACTCAGTAAGAGAGTGAGAGCAAAAAAGTTAGTTAGTGGTAACAGCTCTGAATCAAATTATTATAATAAATTAATAAATAGTAAGGATAAACAGGTATTTGTAAGGTTAAACAGGTATTTGTAAGGTTACCCAGGTATTTGTAAGGTTACCCAGGTATTTGTAAGGTTACCCAGGTATTTGTAAGGTTATCCAGGTATTTGTAAGGTTACCCAGGTATTTGTAAGGTTACTTAGGTATTTGTAAGGTTACCCAGGTATTTGTAAGGTTACCCAGGTATTTGTTAGGTTAAACAGGTATTTGTAAGGTTACCCAGGTATTTGTAAGGTTACCCAGGTATTTGTAAGGTTACTTAGGTATTTGTAAGGTTACCCAGGTATTTGTAAGGTTACCCAGGTATTTGTAAGGTTACCCAGGTATTTGTAAGGTTACCCAGGTATTTGTAAGGTTACCCAGGTATTTGTAAGGTTACCCAGGTATTTGTAAGGTTACCCCGGTCTTTGTAAGGTTACCCAGGTATTTGTTAGGTTACCCAAGTATTTGATAGGTTACCCGGGTATTTGTAAGGTTACCCAATTAAGGTTACCCATGAACAGTTAACGATATACATGAACAATTAAGGTTAATCATTTGCAATTAAGGTTAATCATTTGCAACAAAGGTTAATCACATGCAATTAGGGTTAATCATTTGCAATTAAGCTTAATCATTTGCAATTAAGCTTAATCATTTGCAATTAAGGTTAATCATTTGCAATTAAGGTTAATCATTTGCAATTAAGGTTAATCATTTGCAATTAAGGTTAATCATTTGCAATTAAGGTTAATCATTTGCAATTAAGGTTAATCATTTGCAATTAGGGATAATCATTTGCAATTAAGGTTAATCATTTGCAATTAGGGATAATCATTTGCAATTAAGGTTAATCATTTGCAATTAAGGTTACCCATGAACAATTAAGGTTACCCATGAACAATTAAGGTTACCCATGAACAATTAAGGTTACCCATGAACAATTAAGGTTACCCATGAACAAGTAAGGTTACCCATGAACAAGTAAGGTTACCCATGAACCATTAAGGCTACCCATGAACAATTAAGGTTACCCATGAACAATTAAGGTTACCCATGAACAATTAAGGTTACCCATGAACAATTAAGGTTACCCATGAACAATTAAGGTTACCCATGAACAATTAAGGTTACCCATGAACAATTAAGGTTACCCATGAACAAGTAAGGTTACCCATGAACAATTAAGGTTACCCATGAACAATTAAGGTTACCCATGAACAATTAAGGTTACCCATGAACAATTAAGGTTACCCATGAACAATTAAGGTTACCCATGAACAATTAAGGTTACCCATGAACAAGTAAGGTTACCCATAAACAATTAAGGTTGACCATGAACAATTAAGGTTACCCATGAACAATTAAGGTTACCCATGAACAATTAAGGTTACCCATGAACAATTAAGGTTACCCATGAACAATTAAGGTTACCCATGAACAATTGAGGTTACCCATGAACAAATAAGTTTACCCATGAACAATTAAGCTTACCCATGAACAATTAAGGTTGACCATGAACAATTAAGGTTACCCATGAACAATTAAGGTTGACCATGAACAATTAACGTATTGCATGAACATATAAGATTACACATTAGCAAGTAAGGATAATCATGAACATTTAACGGTATACATGAATAAATATGGTTACTCATGAATATTCATTCTTACCCATAAACAATTAAGGTTACACATTAGCAAATAAGGATATTCATAAACAGTTAACGGTATACATGAATAAATATGGTTTCCCATGAATATTTATTCTTACCCATAAACAGTTATGGTTACATATGAACAATTAAGGTTGCCCATGAACAAATATGGTTAATCAGGTTAAATCGAAGCTTTCAAATTTCCATAAAATTAAGTTTTTTAAAGAAAATCTACGCATACCCAACATTAAAATTATGCTCGTATAACTGGATGTACCCACTAACTCAAGTTATTCACAATCAAAAACGGATGGAAATAATTTGGGTTAATCACAGCTTGTTCACAGTAACCTCCATTTATTCATGTTAACCACAAATATTTCATGTTAACCATTATCAATTCAGGTTAACCACAACTATTTCTGGTCAACCAAAAATATTTAAGACTATCCAAAATAATTCGGATATCCTGCAATTTTCTAATTTAACCCACAATATTTATTAGTATTTATTTACAATTATTTAAAGTTGTCCATAATTATTCAATGTTAACCACAAGTCATTTAAATAACCACATTTCACTAAATTAGCCACATGGAAATCAAGTTACCCACATACATTTATGAAAGTTTACCCACAGGTGCGTAAAATAAAGGTTTATATTGAAGGTTACGCCAGTATATAAAAGACTTCCTTGTGCTAGTGCTGAGGCAAAACAACACCTTTCCAACACCAGATTGATAATAAAGTTTGATTGCGTCAGTTTTTTTATCAATATTTTTTTCTGGATTCTGAAATCAAAAACACATTTTGTTAAAACCCTTACAAAGTTGAAATCGTGCAAGCACATTAAGACTAATTTGGTTCAGCTTTGGAAACAAAAAAGTCATTATTTATAAAAAAACAGATCTTGTTTGCTTGCGCTGTATATATTACCAGAAACATTTTATTTAAAGTTTATTCACTTACATTCACCCTCATAATCAGAATGGTCAGATATCATAAATCATTTAGTGAGTAAAATGGCTTTTTGGTTCCTTTACTGGGTTTTGCGCACAAAATTGATATATTGAGATATTTTGCCATACAATTACAAATACAATTGCGTAATTATATGTCAGTCAATGAGTTATTTCCTTAGATCCTTAGTTATTTAGATCCTTTATAGAACTTTATGCGTCCAATATTTTTTCAACGTTTTACCACCATTATCATCCCGATTGCATGTTCTAAAAGAAAACACTTTTTAACAATTGCGCACTAAATAATACTTGAGATATTTTAAAGCAAAATCTAGTCTCATATATCACTAAATTAGTCAATGAGTTATTCTTAGATCTATTATAGAACTTTATGCGTCCAATATTTTTTCAAAGTTTTATCACCATTAGAATCACAATTGCTTGTTCTACCAGAAAACTATTTTCAGAATAATGCGCACCCAATATTATTCGAGATATTCTAAATCAAAATCTGGTCTCATATATCAGCAAATCAGTCATTGAGTTATTCTTAGATCCTTTATAGAAGTTTGTGCGTCCACTATTTTTTCAAAGTTTTACCACCATTATCAACCCGATTGCATGTTCTAAAAGAAAATACTTTTCAAACAATTGCGCACTAAATAATACTCGAGATATTCTAAAGCAAAATCTATTCTCATATATCACTAAATTAGTCAATGAGTTATTTTTAGATCCTTTATAGAACTTTATGCGTCCAATATTTTTTCACAGTTTTACCACCATTAGAATCACAATTGCTTGTTCTACCAGAAAACATTTTTCAAACAATTGCGCACCAAATATTACTCGAGATATTCCAAATCAAAATCTGGTTCATATATCACTAAATTAGTCAATGAGTTATTTTTAGATCCTTTATAGAACTTTATGCGTCCAATATTTTTTCACAGTTTTACCACCATTATCACCCGATTGCATGTTCTAAAAGAAAACACTTTTCAAACAATTGCGCACTAAATAATACTCGAGATATTCTAAATCAAAATCTGATCTCATATATCAGTAAACCAGTCAATGAGTTATTCTTAGATCTATTATAGAACTTTATGCGTCCAATATTTTTTCAAAGTTTTATCACCATTAGAATCACAATTGCTTGTTCTACCAGAAAACTATTTTCAGAATATTGCGCACCCAATATTATTCGAGATATTCTAAATCAAAATCTGGTCTCATATATCAGCAAATCAGTCATTGAGTTATTCTTAGATCCTTTATAGAAGTTTGTGCGTCCACTATTTTTTCAAAGTTTTACCACCATTATCAACCCGATTGCATGTTCTAAAAGAAAATACTTTTCAAACAATTGCGCACTAAATAATACTCGAGATATTCTAAAGCAAAATCTATTCTCATATATCACTAAATTAGTCAATGAGTTATTTTTAGATCCTTTATAGAACTTTATGCGTCCAATATTTTTTCACAGTTTTACCACCATTAGAATCACAATTGCTTGTTCTACCAGAAAACATTTTTCAAACAATTGCGCACCAAATATTACTCGAGATATTCCAAATCAAAATCTGGTTCATATATCACTAAATTAGTCAATGAGTTATTTTTAGATCCTTTATAGAACTTTATGCGTCCAATATTTTTTCACAGTTTTACCACCATTATCACCCGATTGCATGTTCTAAAAGAAAACACTTTTCAAACAATTGCGCACTAAATAATACTCGAGATATTCTAAATCAAAATCTGATCTAATATATCAGTAAATCAGTCATTGAGTTTGAGTTGATCCCTATTAGACACAAAATTTCCAACATCTTAGTAAAATGGTATATTGGAGAAACATCCAAGGCATTACAAATAAGAATAAACCAACACAGAAAGGACGTACTCAAAAATAGGGAAACATCAGCCATCGTACAGCACATCCGTAAATTCCCCGAACACTATGCAGATTTTGACTCAGCAAGTCTTATAGAGAATGAGCCGAGATATTTTCACAGAAAATTTAAAGAACATCTTCATATTATTAACAATGACACAATCAATCTAAACCGGGGATTTTCGGTATCATCAATATGGGATGGATCACTAACAAATATCTTACCAAAACTACAAGAAACATAATAACCAAGGGAAATCCATATGCTACAAATGAATGATATAAATGAAATGGAATATTCATTTTTTCTGTAATCATAAATCATTGCCACTTTCCACTTTGGAACTTTCAAAGAAATCGTACTCTGTCCAAAAGGAATCACACCAGTGGAACTTCGTCGCGTTACAAGTTAATGGAACAACAATGCTACCTCATTTATGTTTTAAGAAAATACTTGTTCTCATTTAATTAAAATGTTCTTGTCATTTCTGTTAGTATTCCTGATGATGGTTGTGGTATACAACCGAAAGCTTGAATAAACGTTGTTTAACATTATGGCATCCATGTTCTCCGCTTCAACTTCTTCTAGTCATTGAGTTATTTTTAGATCCTTTATAGAAGTTTGTGCGTCCAATATTTTTTCAAAGTTCTATCACCATTAGAATCACAATTGCTTGTTCTACCAGAAAACACTTTTCAAACAATTGCGCACCAAATATTACTCGAGATATTCCAAATTAAAATCTGGTTCATATATCAGTGAATCAGTCAATGAGTTATTCTTAGATTCTTCATAGAACTTTATGCGTCCACTATTTTTTCAAAGTTTTACCACCATTATCATCCCGATTGCATGTTCTAAAAGAAAACACTTTTTAACAATTGCGCACTAAATAATACTTGAGATAGTTTAAAGCAAAATCTAGTCTCATATATCACTAAATTAGTCAATGAGTTATTTTTAGATCCTTTATAGAACTTTATGCGTCCAATATTTTTTCACAGTTTTATCACCATTAGAATCTCAATCGCTTGTTCTACCAGAAAACTATTCTCAGAATATTGCGCACCAAACATTACTCGAGATATTCTAAATCAAAATCTGGTTCATATATCAGTAAATCAGTCAATGAGTTATTCTTAGATTCTTCATAGAACTTTATGCGTCCACTATTTTTTCAAAGTTTTACCACCATTATCATCCCGATTGCATGCTCTAAAAGAAAACACTTTTTAAACAATTGCGCACTAAATAATACTTGAGATATTCTAAAGCAAAATCTGGTCTCATACAGTAGTAAGTCAGTCAATGAGTTATTCTTAGATTCTTCATAGAACTTTATGCGTCCACTATTTTTTCAAAGTTTTACCACCATTATCACCCGATTGCATGTTCTAAAAGAAAACACTTTTCAAACAATTGCGCACTAAATAATACTCGAGATATTCTAAATCAAAATCTGGTCTCATACAGTAGTAAGTCAGTCAATGAGTTATTCTTAGATTCTTCATAGAACTTTATGCGTCCACTATTTTTTCAAAGTTTTACCACCATTATCACCCGATTGCATGTTCTAAAAGAAAACACTTTTCAAACAATTGCGCACTAAATAATACTCGAGATATTCTAAATCAAAATCTGATCTCATATATCAGTAAACCAGTCAATGAGTTATTCTTAGATCTATTATAGAACTTTATGCGTCCAATATTTTTTCAAAGTTTTATCACCATTAGAATCACAATTGCTTGTTCTACCAGAAAACTATTTTCAGAATATTGCGCACCCAATATTATTCGAGATATTCTAAATCAAAATCTGGTCTCATATATCAGCAAATCAGTCATTGAGTTATTCTTAGATCCTTTATAGAAGTTTGTGCGTCCACTATTTTTTCACAGTTTTACCACCATTATCAACCCGATTGCATGTTCTAAAAGAAAATACTTTTCAAACAATTGCGCACTAAATAATACTCGAGATATTCTAAAGCAAAATCTATTCTCATATATCACTAAATTAGTCAATGAGTTATTTTTAGATCCTTTATAGAACTTTATGCGTCCAATATTTTTTCACAGTTTTATCACCGTTAGAATCTCAATTGCTTGTTCTACAAAAAAACTATTCTCAGAAGATTGCGCACTAAATATTACTTGAGATATTCTAAATCAAAATCTGATCTCATATATCAGTAAATCAATCAATGAGTTATTCTTAGATCCTTTATAGAACTTTATGCGTCCAATATTTCTTCAAAGTTTTATCACCATTAGAATCACAATTGTTTGTTCTACCAAAAACCACTTATCGAACTATTGCGCACCAAATATTACTCGAGATATTCTAAATCAAAATCTGGTTCATATATCAGTAAATCAGTCAATGAGTTATTTTTAGATCCTTTATAGAACTTTATGCGTCCAATATTTTTTTTCACATTAACTCAATCATTAGCATCACAATTCCTTGTTTTACTAGAAAACAGTCTTTAAATCTTTGCGCATCAAATATTACTCGAGGTATTCTAAACCAATTCCCGTACTACCCATGGGTACTCGTACTACACTAGAATAACCCGAACTACCCATGGGTACCCGTACTACAATTGTGTACCTGTACTCTTCGTAGGTAACCCGTACTACACGTTGGTAACCCGTACTACTCGTGTGTAACCCGTACTACTCGTGTGTAACCCGTACTACTCGTGTGTAACCCGTACTACTCGTGTGTAACCCGTACTACTCGTGTGTAACCCGTACTACTCGTGTGTAACCCGTACTACTCGTGTGTAACCCGTACTACTCGTGTGTAACCCGTACTACTCGTGTGTAACCCGTACTACTCGTGTGTAACCCGTACTACTCGTGTGTAACCCGTACTACTCGTGTGTAACCCGTTCTACTGGAGGGTAATCGTGGGTTTGGTTGTGGGGTTCCTGGTGTTCGGCTGAACCGAATACTCGAGATATTTTAAATCAAAATCTGGTCTCATATATCTCTGGGTCAGTTGATTTTCTTAGATCCTTTGCAGAACTTTGTGCGTTCGATATTTTTTCACATTGTTTCCATCGGAATCACAATTCCTTGTTTAACTATAAAACAATCTTTACTCGAGGTATTCTAAGCCAATTCCCTTACTATACTAAAAAACCCTACTACCCATGGGTACCCGTACTGCAATTGGGTACCTGTACTACTCGTGGGTAACCCATACTACACGTGGATAACCCATACTACACGTGGGTAACCCGTACTTCTCGTGGGTAACCCATACTACACGTGGGTAACCCATACTGCACGTGGGTAACCCGTACTACACGTGGGTAACCCATACTACACGTGGGTAACCCATACTACACGTGGGTAACCCATACTACACGTGGGTAACCCGTACTTCTCGTGGGTAACCCATACTGCACGTGGGTAACCCGTACTACTCGTGGGTAACCCGTACTACACGTGGGTAATCCGTACTACACTAGGATAACCCGTACTTCTCGTTGGTAACCTATACTACACGTGGGTAACCCATACTGCACGTGGGTAACCCGTACTACTCGTGGGTAACCCGTACTACACGTGGGTAATCCGTACTACACTAGAATAACCCGTACTTCTCGTTGGTAACCCATACTACACGTGGGTAACCCGTACTACACTAGAATAACCCGTGCTACTCGTGGGTAACTCGTACTACACGTGGGTAACCCATACTACACGTGCGTAACCCGTACTACACTAGAATAACCCGTACTTCTCGTTGGTATCCCATACTACACGTGGGTAACCCGTACTACACTATAACAACCCGTACTTCTCGTTGGTATCCCATACTACACGTGGGTAACCCGTACTACACTAGAATAACCCGTGCTACTCGTGGGTAACCCATACTACTCGTGAGTAACCCGTACTACACGAGGGTAACCGTGGTTCGGTTGTAGGGTTCCTGTAATTCGGCTGAAGAGATCCTGGTATTCGGCTGATGAGTTCTTGGTATTCGGCGGAAGAGTTCCTGGTATTCGGCTGAAGAGGTCTTGGTATTCGGCTGAAGAGTTCCTGGTATTCGGCTGAAGAGTTCCTGGTATTCGGCTGAAGAGTTTCTGGTATTCGGCTGAAGAGTTCCTTGTATTCGGCTGAAGAGTTTCTGGTATTCGGCTGAAGAGTTCCTTGTATTCGGCTGAAGGGCGAAGATCAACGTGCGGTAGAGCACGTGCTGTAACTTGTATGACGTGTGAATGTGCTAGTTATATTTGTTTTATATTTGTGTGGATGCATATTGGGTGTAGCTGGTTTTCTACTGGAGAACTTGCCGGTAATCAAATTAATTTTTGCAAAACTTTTTCGAAGGCTTTTGAACCTTTTTCAACAGATTCCATCTTATATTCGTATCGTGTGGGCAAAACGAAAAGGAAGGTTGCCTTGTAGTAGTAGAAATCGTTTTTAGAATAAAATTTAGGTTTTAACGACACATTTTTTCAAGTTTTAAATAGAAATTCAACAGGATGTCAATAAGTTATTCTTATACTATACGCAGGGGCTAACTGACGTGTGTGCTGGTGCGTGATCGTCACGCGGGCTGGACCGGTGACAAGGAAAATTTTTTATATAAAAAATGAATTTTTGTTACTTTTCAGTACATACACATTTTTTGCTTGAATAGTGAAAGCTTACCTGAAGGCTTCCTTGTTCATCAGAATCTGAAATATTTTGACAAGTATCCCGGTCAAGAAGACATGGACATGGACACAGACGGAGGGGTAGTAGGTGCCATGATGCAACTTCAAATCACAGAAGGTGATTCAGGTGGTGTTCCAGAGGAGAAAAGCATGCAACCTGATAGCAATGAAGGGACTGCAGGGGGAAACTCGGATACTGACAGCGCTGGCGAAGAGGAGAATTCGCAACAACATTTAGACATGTTGATTCAAAAACGAAGGGACAAGTTGTATGGGCCCTGCGTTCAATGTCATTTTCCCATCCAGATTCAATACTTTGTAACGGTCAATTACCACAAATGTGACATGGAAGCCGCGTACTGCGAAGCCTGTGGAAAACATTTGTACGAGCTTCTTGATGGAACCCCGTGCGGTGTGTGTGGGGACAAGGTATTTGTGTGGGATGACACAGAAGCACCCCCATTGTGGTATTGCCTGGATGACGAAGAGGAGGAGGTGTAATGTGTATAATAAATGTGTAATTAAATGTGCCTTAATTCTCTGTGTAAGCTGAATGCGGAAAGTGATCAATAAAGATGAATTGCAAAATTAAAACACATTTGTGCATTTGTTATCGTTTTTGTTTCTATCCGGAGAAGATGGAGGGTATGGAGGGGATCTGGAGGAGGAATGAGTGATATCTGGGGCATAGTGAGACAGTAGTTTCTCAGAACCTACACATTGTAGGTTTTCTGACCTTACTAAGTGTAGGGACTACAGCCCTACAACCTGTAGGGTGAGAGAGCCTACAGGTTGTAGGTTGTTCTGATAACCTACTGTCTCAGTGTGCCCCTAGTTCAAAAAAACTCACAGTTTTTTTACAAGAAAATAACGATGTTCTCCTTCACATCCTCCTCCGTTCTCCTCATTTTATGCCCGGTTTGATGCGGAAATAAAAATGACACTAATGCACATTTCACTTTTTATTAGTTTTTATTTGATTTTACTGTACATTTTATTAGTTTTTTTTGGGCTATATCATTATTATTAACATTAACTGCGCTAGACTAATCATATTGTGTTTTTATTTACAAGATAGCGCGATTATTCATTCTTTATTTATAACATTTATAACAACATTTATAAAAAATTAGGCTCTCACAGGCTGCGGACGTCCGCCTCCACCGCCATCACCTCCTCCATTCTCGTCATCGTCGTCGTCCCGAGGATCCTTCCGCAATCGTTTTCGCGATGGTTGAGAGCAATACGGTGGGGGATCCTGAGGTTGCTCATCGCCTGCCTCTTCGTCAATCGCTTGTGCAGCGGCGCCATCATCCCCTAGTCGCCAAGCATGGTCAAGAGTGTAGGGGTCCGAGGTGTAGGTGGCGAGCTGATCCTCATCAGCCAGAGTTTGGAGACGCAGATTGGGGGAAATGTACCCTGCGGCTCCCGCACGGAAGTGATCCCTACGAATATGGGCTATGATGTTTGTGCGACTGTCCCTGGTGGTAGGACAGTAGGGGCACCTGAACAGTGTACACCTCTTTTGATGGGCATCCCCTCACGTGAGCTGACATCTTGTCATCAGATGAGAATTGTTTCAGACAAAGCCAACATCTGAAGTCAGCGTCGGTGGTCGGTTCCTTTGGGTTGGCGATAGGGACTACTTTACACATCTTTCACACTGCGACCGGTTTGATAGGCAACTTCCTCGGGGTGATGGCATGTAGCTTGTCATTAGCACGTAAGGCAGCGTCCTTACTTGCAAACCGGAATTGATTTCATACACTTGTTAATCGTGCGATTACGATTTACATCCGCGTGGGCTATCTCCAAGTTGTCCCGGAGTTGAGAAAGTAGTGCGCTCGTGGTAACAGGGTTCGGATTTTCCCTGTCCAACCCTTGGACGTCACGAGCTGCCAGATTCACAAAAGAGGAGAGAAAATTGTTCACTCCGATCACAGCCAACATGTTGCGTCTCCGTATCATTTCCACTCGGTAGTCGTGAGCCCTTCCAGGGTTTTCAGGACCAGGTCCTCCCACTGCCATCTCCTCCTCCTCAGGAATATCTCCTGCTACATCCCTTTCGGGGTCCTCCTCCGCTGCGTCTAGAATATCCGCCATATCCATGTGTTGATCAAGCTCGACAGCCACTTCATCGTCATCGGGGCTCGCCCCCGTTGGGCATCTTCATTGGCAACAATGGCAGCTCGGTGTTCTATGAGCTGTTGATTAAAGATATGGCGTCGCATGTACTGGCCATATCTGGATGCTGTCTGTGACCGTATTTCTTGGGGCACCAGTAGTTGCCACTAGTTGGTCCAAACTTGGGAAGACACGCGTGCGATGGTACGTCCTGATTGCATGACCAGAGATTTGAATCCTCCATCCTCTCGGGGTGGACCGAATGAAGTTGCCCCAAGCGGCATATCCTTCAGGGAATGTCTCACTTGGATAGTGCCACGCTAGAACGGGAGTCATGTGTCTCGGCATGAATGGCGGTGCGGGGGTTCGCCTCTGTGGATCCCGATTAGCCGCCCCCCTAACTCTGGTCTGGCTAGACGCCTTGGTGGCAGCTATTTTTGGCTTATTCCCACTCATCTCGTATAAAGCGGGTCAGTAAAGATTAGAAATTAAATCATAGTTTTTGTGTGAAAATTTCTACTGCCAGGAAAACTGCTCTTCTTTGGTCAAAGACCACTTTTTTACACCCCACTTCAGTGAAATGAACAATTATGCAATAACTTGAATAAGCATAATTAAGTTAAGTATGATTATATTTCCATAGAAAATTTCGGATTCAAGCATCGTATACCCTACTGATTGTAGGGCTGGAGTGCGTACAAGTAGTAGGGCTGGAGTGCGTACAAGTAGTAGGGCTGGAGTGCGTACAAGTAGTAGGACTAAATATCTCTGTCTGAGTGCATGCTTGACAAAGACTTTATCCGTTTATGTGCATAAATTATTTTAAACCCTCATGGAAAATTATTGGAGAAAGATGATATGCAAAACTAAAACGTTTCAATGACCATTTGAATACGAACGAACGATTTAATCACGTATAAAATATAATTATGCACTGATTTTTATATTCCCCTAGTCCATCTCCACTTCTCATCTCCGTCCCTTTGAGCCGGAGCTTGGTGACGATTATGCGGTGTTCCAAGTTCCTTAGCGAAGTGGTGGCATCTAAAGTGCTCCTGGAAGGCCACAATGCTTTCCAAACATTTCTGATCACTGCAAAGCATGCATTTTTTTCTAGCAAAGCTACCCGGCAGTATCTCCACATTTTCATACGCAAATTCTCCGAAGGTTTTAAAGGAACTTTGCTTTTCTGCCATGTTGATGTTCAGCTTGGAAATAGTTTGTATTTATTTGCATATCAAAAAATGTGATGATGAATCTGAGCATGAATATAAATGTTTTGACAGTTGTTTACTACTAAACTTATATTGCGTCACGATGGGTTTCCTCCAATTTTCCTCCATCTACTCCATCCCCTTAAGTGCCCTAGAAACGATTCCCTTTCTAAATACGAGAATAATAAAATCTGTAGTTGTAAATGTACACTTGATGAGATTGATTAGAGGTGATTAGGAGGAAAACGAGTGCATAGCTTCATTTACTCTTATCTTTTTCCAACCTGAAATGTGTACATTTACAACTACAGATTTTAATTCTGCAGTTCTTACAAAGCAAATCGTCTTACTACAACCGTGGAGGTGAAGACTTCCGAACATCTTAGGTGATGAAACATTTAGTTCTCAACAGGCCGACCGCCGCTCATTAATGATGTCATTAAAATGGGGAATTATGTCAAATGTAGATTCATGCTTTTCGACTAAGTGATAATTTGAACAAATCAAAAAATTAAATTCATTGTATTTCATATCTTTTTTGAACTAATGGAATGGAGGGGATTTGGAGGAGATGGATGCACAATAATGGAAAACAGGTAATGAGGGGCATAGTGAAACAGTGGAGTATGAAATCATGTATACGAATACGAAATTGCATTATTTGCAGAAAAATTAGGAGAAAACCGGGTTTGGGGCACACTGAGACAGTAGGATCTGAGACCCTACAAGCTGTAGGGCTAGAGAACCTAGGCAAGTAAATACGCACATACTAGGTTCTGAAAAAAAGAGTCACTGAAGCTTTCCAGTGCCAGTCATTTTACTTTCGGGACAATAGGTGGTTATAATCCACATAGATCTTGAATCTGCAGTTTTTACAAAGGGAATCGTTTCTGGCGACAAAGATAATTGAATGAATATCTAATAAACAGGTTACGACCCATGAATACGTCACAATCCTGCGGTCAATGGGTGCCCACGTTTCGCATGACAAATATGTGGACTACCCTCATACGAACAAAAATGCGATGCATTATGGGGTAGTCTCTGCTAATTACATAATATGCGGAAAATTCACTTCCGCAAAACGTCATTCTTCGAACTTTTCTTTGTGTGATATTACGTTTGTAATTTTTTACTACAACATTTATCTAACCCACATTTCAATGCACCAGTGGTAGTTTGGAAACTTGTATTGGCATAGCTTGGTGCACAAATTATCATTCCTTTGAAAGCAGGCGAGCTGCGAGCATCATTGAAAGCTTTCCTGAAGAAATATATATTTTGATGCTTATTTCTACATTTAATTGCATCAATATGAACGTTCCAAAGCCGGAGCAAACATATTTGCAACGATTATCCTGGGAGTAATTCTTGACCACTTGGCCTGGACGCTGACTGAATAACCGGGCATACTTCAAAGAACTCCAAAATGGCCGAGGCGAAACTCCGTGGCGAATGCGCCGTATTAGTAGGGCACAGCGACGTCTTAACGGAAGAACGTTATTCGTTTCTGAACAAGTAAGGGTGCATGCGTCAAGTCACCCCAACCTAACTAAAGGGATGAGAGTCCGGCTGGAAATTGACTACGTCCGCTTAACAATTCGTGCCATTGTAAGACGCTGGGCACAACACTACCTAAACGACCCTGTAGGCATTCCAACGCAAGAGGACGGAATTTTAACCGTAAGCTGGCCAAATAATGGGATCCTGGTGCTACAAACCAGAAATTCAAGATTGTTGAAGGAATTACAAATCTATGGGATGGAAGTGTAAGTACATAAAATTTTACGTAATCTTTGGCTTTGAATACGTGAGAAATTATGTAAACTTACTCCAAAATTATCCGTTTTCAGCATGTTTGAAGAAGGTCGTTCTGGATTCGATCGTCGATTTTACCATTAAGGAGCAAAAGCTGCCATCATGAATTTAAAGGAATTTATCTAGCAATAGATAAGAAGTTTTCTTTTCCAATATGTTATGTTTTGCAATAAAAAAAATTTCTAAAAAGTCATAGCCATAGCATAGTCATAGCATAGTCATAGTCAGAGATTGCATAGCCATTGAATTGTAAAATGATGTGGGGGATGGAGGTGATTAGGAGGAAAGAATGAAATCAGGGGCATAGTGAGACAATCTGTAGGCTCTCCTACCCTACAGAGTGTAGGATCTGAGAACCTACAAGTTGTAGGATCCCTAGCCCTACTGGGTTCTCAAATCCTACAGATTGTAGGGCTACAGAACCTACAATCTCACTATGCCCCTGACTTCATTCATTCCTCCTCCACGTCCCCTCCATCTCCTCAATTATCTGAAATCTTTTTCCCCAGAAATTATTTCCCCTTTTCCAAACAGAAATAGATTTTTTGGTAGAACCAACCGAAAACCTAGGCAAAACAAATAAGTAACTGAAGCTTTTCAGTGCCAGTCATTTTACTTTCGGGACAATAGGTGGTTATAATCCACATAGATTAATACCTGCAATCTCAAGAAATGTTTGTTACATTCAAACTACAAATTAAACACCCTTTTTTAGTTTTTGATTTGTAGTAGTATTTAATGTAAAATGAAATGCTTTAAAATTTAAATGAGGAGATGGAGGTGATTAGGAGGAAATCAGGTAATCAGGGGCATCAGGTATTGAAACAAAATTTGAACCGAGTTTAGAAAGCATCTAAGTATGTAATAAAACATGGTAATCATGTAGTAGAGAGTAAGCTTGCCGAAGTTTCAAATTCATTTCAAATATACCATAATTAAAACATCCTTTATGCTTAGAATTAGAGCGGCTGTAAGTGCCCAGCAATTTCGAATTTTGGCAAATTGACAACATATTCGTTAATTTGGTCAAAAACTGACCTATAATCATGTGTCGCATGCTATATGTCACTCAAGGAACTTAAAAATCCGTCGTGACCTTTGACCTTAGAATTCGAATTTCAAAAATCGCTCTCGTCATTTTTGTCTCCTAATGACCAGGAATGTTTCTGTGAAAACAGAATTTCAAAAATAATTTTTGGGATTGAGTTAGCGTGCTCACAAGATTTAAAATTCAAATAACGGTCAGGCGATTTCGAATTTTTAAAATCGGAGTACATATGTGTTAGTTTGGTCAAAAACTGACCTATAATCATGTGTCGCATGCTATATGTCACTCAAGCAACTTAAAAATCCGTCGTGACCTTTGACCTTAGAATTCGAATTTCAAAAATCGCTCTCGTCATTTTCGTCTCCTAATGACTAAGAATGTTTCTGTGAAAACAGAATTTCGAAAATCGTTTTTGGGATTGAGTTATCGTGGTCACAAGATTTAAAATTCGAATAACGGTCAGACGATTTCGAATTTTTGAAAACTGACGATGTATTCGTTAATTTGGTCAAAAACTGACCTATAATCATGTGTCACATGCCATAAGTCACTCAAGCAACTTAAAAATCCGTCGTGACCTTTGACCTTAGAGGTCGAATTTCAAAAATCGCTCTCGTCATTTTCGTCTCCTAATGACCAAGAATGTTTCTGCGAAAACGGAAGTTAAAAATTCAATCTGGTGTTAGAGATATGGCGGTCACAAAAAACGACTCAGGCAATATTAGTAGTAAGACAAGCTTACTCATAATCCCCTATAGTCACAAATGTTAAGTGATCGGCGTCAGTTTGTCCCTTATACAGGAGGAAGGACCCGACCTTGTTTAGCTATTGACTATACGCTAATCAACTTATTGTTAGTATAAATTTCAGAAAACATAATCGACTTACATTTATATTACCGTTAACGATGTACCCAGTAAATTAACACCCAGTAAAGTTAACTTATACCACAAACGAAAATTCATATTTTTTCAGACCGGAACTTGCCAACGAGACTTTTTATGAAAGTTGAGCATTTAATGGTTTAGTTTCATTATTAAGTTAGTGGTCCAGGCTGTTTGACCTTGTATTTTTTAAAACATTAAAAAACAGACATTGTCGAATTTTGTGGGAATTTTAAACAAACATCTTATAATTTTTAAAACTACTCAATTTTTAGGTCTAGGTTTTCTTTAATAGCCAAATAAATCCGTTGGACGAAATTTGAGAAACGAAACGAGCATGTAACAATTTTAAGATTAACAAAATTTCACTTGTTTCACTCGACTTGAATTCAAAGCCAGTTGAGAACTCCGGAAGCCATCGTTGAAATTAGGTATAAAGTGAGATCAAGCCAAAACCAATCCAAACTCCAAAGCCATCCGCCAAGTTCACAAGTTGAGTTGGGAAGATCAATCTGAAGATAGCCCCAACCCAGCCATTCGCAACTTGTTTCTTTGCAAATCAGTCCATCTACTTAACAATTTAACTGACTACTGACCCGTGAAGACTTTTAACCTATTTAGTAGATAACTGATAATTGCGTTGTTAAAACAGGTAATTTGAAGCGTGACCCAAGTGTTAGTTGAATTTGGTGCTTACCTCCTCCAAAATCAAAGTGATTTTTAATTAAAGCTTCTCTGTTCAGTGTGTTTACAGAAAATGGCAGGTGGTGTTCAAGATAACGTTAGACCTTTGACACCGCAGGAGTTGGCTGCCAGGCAGGAGGAAAGTCTGAAGCAAAAGATGGATAAGTTCAGGCCACGATTCGCTGCCAAGTTGAAGGAGGACACCCAAGGGATTCGGAATCTGAAGCAGCCGCCCTGTGTCACCTTGGTGTCCAAAGAGGGGAAAAAATTCTGGGTGCCACAGAGGATTTTAGAGGCTCGATGTCCGGCATTCAAGCGCGTTTTGGAGGAAAAAGGAGAGGAATTTTGTGGTCCTGTGGAATTGACCAAACTTGGTGACAAAACGGTGGAGGTGCTAATTCAGTATCTTGAGGAAGCTACCCTCCATCCTGAATGGAGGAGTATGGAGGTGATTGCAGAATTGTGCGAAGCTGCCAAGGAGTACGACTTGCCTTTATTGTTTGAATTCCTGGCAGAGTCCCTTGTCAACCTCTGTAATTCTACAATGGGTGCTGAAACTTTTTCAGTTTTGATCAGACTTACGATCAGCTTGGGAATGGACAATGCAAGACAGGAAATTAAGAAAACGATTTTGGAGGACTTGGCAAACAAGAAACGGATGCTGGCCGACTTGATTCGGGAGAGAAAACGGCTGGCTAGAAGATTGGAACAGGAAAGAGCCAAACGTCGCAGGCTTCTAGAGGGAGCCCCCGAAGAAGATTCCGACTGAATTTCGAAAGAAGATAATTGTCCTATTCAATAAAATGATTGATATTCTTCTAATGATTGGTTTTAAGTGACTTTTATTGACTGATTTGTTTCTGAAGAATAAAAATTAGAGTTAACATTTTAAAATATTTTTATGGCATATAATCATTTCAATCAAACATTTGAATTTAAACCCTTAAAGCAATAGCTCGCTTGTAATAGAATAACTCTCTCTCGGCTGCACCCATTGCACCCTACAGCACGCATTTTTTAATCAGTTTTTTCGAAATTTATCCAGTTTAGACACTCAGATTGACTTGTGATTTAAATTCAATCAAATAAGGAACACCTTTTACACTATTTCATCGAAAAAAATTTCAAAATAACTCAAAATTTTAACACAATTAATTTTTAATTTCCAATTAATGTTTTAACGGACGGGAGCATCATCGCCAAACTAGGCCGAAGTAAAGCTCTAATTATGCCTGACAATTTGAAACCAAAACCAGAACGTTGCTCCCATCCGTTTGAAAGTTATCGAAGTTCGAAACACTCGTCCTCTGTTTATGCAATCACGGGCACAACTACTCCAAACGTCATTAGCTGCAGTTTCCAAACGGATGGGAGCATCATTAGCAAAATTTGCAGAATTAAAGTCCCTTGCATTTTTGACAATGTGACACCAAAATCGGAACGTTGCTCCCATCCGTTTGAAAGTTATTGGAGTTTGAAACACACGTCCCATGCATAATATGCATTCACTGGCACAACTGCTCCAAAAGTCATTAGACGCAGTTTCCAAGCGGATTGGAGCATCATTAGCAAACATAGCCTAATTAAAGTCAGTGTTATGTTTGACAATTTAAGACCAAAATCAGAACGTTGCTCCTAACCGTTTCATAGTTATAGAAGTTTTAAAACCTCCTTCTCTGTTCAGGCATTCACAGCCACAACTACTCTAAATATCAATCAGTGTAGTTTCCAAACGGATTGGAGCATCATTAGCAAACTTTGCACAATTAAAGTCCCTAATATTTCTGACAATGTGACACCAAAACCGGAACGTTGCTCCCATCCGTTTGAAAGTTATTGGAGTTTGAAACACACGTCCCATGCATAATGTGCATTCACTGGCACAACTACTCCAAACGTTATAAGGCGCAGTTTCCAAGCGGATTGGAGCATCATTAGCTAACTTTGCACAATTACAGTTCCTATTATATTTGACAATTTGACGCCAAAATCAGAACGTTACTCTTATTCGTTTGAGAGTTATACAAGTTTTAAAACCTCCTTCTCTGTCCAGGCATTCACAGCCACAACTACTCTAAATATTAATCAGTGTAGTTTCCAAACAGATTGGAGCATCATTAGCAAACTTTGCACAATTAAAGTCCCTATTATTTCTGACAATGTGACACCAAAACCGGAACGTTGCTCCCATCCGTTTGAAAGTTATTGGAGTTTGAAACACACGTCCCATGCATAATATGCATTCACTGGCACAACTGCTCCAAACGTTATAAGGCGCAGTTTCCAAGCGGATTGGAGCATCATTAGCAAACATAGCCTAATGGAAGTCAGTGTTATGTTTGACAATTTAAGACCAAAATCAGAACGTTATTCCTGTCCGTTTCATAGTTATAGAAGTTTTAAAACCTCGTTCTCTGCCCAGTTATTCACTGGCAGAAGTACTCTAAATGTCAATCAGTGTAGTTTCCAAACGGATTGGAGCATCATTAGCAAACTTTACACAACTAAAGTCCCTATTATTTCTGACAACATGACGCCAAAACCGGAACGTTACTCCCATCCGTTTGAAAGTTATTGGAGTTTGAAACACACGTCCCATGCATAATGTGCATTCACTGGCACAACTACTCCAAACGTTATAAGGCTCAGTTTCCAAGCGGATTGGAGCATCATTAGCTAACTTTGCACAATTACAGTTCCTATTATATTTGACAATTTGACGCCAAAATCAGAACGTTACTCTTATTCGTTTGAGAGTTATACAAGTTTTAAAACCTCCTTCTCTGTCCAGTTATTCACTGGCAGAAGTACTCTAAATGTCAATCAGTGTAGTTTCCAAACAGATTGGAGCATCATTAGCAAACTTTGCACAATTAAAGTCCCTATTATTTCTGACAATGTGACACCAAAACCGGAACGTTGCTTCCATCCGTTTGAAAGTTATTGGAGTTTGAAACACACGTACCATGCATAATGTGCATTCACTGGCACAACTACTCCAAACGTTATAAGGCGCAGTTTCCAAGCGGATTGGAGCATCATCAGCTAACTTTGCACAATTACAGTTCCTATTATATTTGACAATTTGACGCCAAAATCAGAACGTTACTCTTATTCGTTTGAGAGTTATACAAGTTTTAAAACCTCCTTCTCTGTCCAGTTATTCACTGGCAGAAGTACTCTAAATGTCAATCAGTGTATTTTCCAAACGGATTGGAGCATCATTAGCAAACTTTGCACAATTAAAGTCCCTATTATTTCTGACAATGTGACACCAAAACCGGAACGTTGCTCCCATCCGTTTGAAAGTTATTGGAGTTTGAAACACACGTCCCATGCATAATGTGCATTCACTGGCACAACTACTCCAAACGTTATAAGGCTCAGTTTCCAAGCGGATTGGAGCATCATTAGCTAACTTTGCACAATTACAGTTCCTATTATATTTGACAATTTGACGCCAAAATCAGAACGTTACTCTTATTCGTTTGAGAGTTATACAAGTTTTAAAACCTCCTTCTCTGTCCAGGCATTCACAGCCACAACTACTCTAAATATTAATCAGTGTAGTTTCCAAACGGATTGGACCATCACCTACAAACGTTATTGAATTGAAGCCATGGTTAGTCGGCGTTTATTGAGGTGTTTAGTTGCTCAAAGCTTTCGTCCCTTTACTCAATAGCCAAATCTCCTTGTTTCTTTAGTACAATAACTAACACTATGCATTACACTGACGGCGTGAACCTGCAATTTTAATAAATTTCTAGTGGATTGGAGCATCATTAGCAAACTTGGCACAATTAAAGCCTCGTTATTTTTGACAATGTGACTCCAAAATCAGAACGTTGCTCCTATCCGTTTAAAAGTTAGAGAAGTTTTAAAACATCGTCCTGTGCCCAGTTATTCCTTGGCTGAACCACTCTAAATGTCAATTACTGTAGTTTCCTAACGGACTGGAGCATCACCTCCAAACGTTGCGGAATTGAAACTCTGATTTTATGAAGTTTTTGCCGTTGCATGTGTTTCGACCGAATACTTATTAATCAAATCTTTGTTTCGTTAGCGCATTACCATCTAGTGTATTACGCTGACGACGCGACATGCGTTTTCGGATAAGGTTCTAACGAATTGCGACAATCTTTCAAATCTTTCCACAATTTTTGCTGTGGCTTGTCCTTTAAAATAGTTATGAAAATTAAAAGAACTCAATCTTTGCACACTGAGTTTCTGGCTTCTGGGAAGTTGAATAATTAAGTTGATCTAGGTATTTCTTAACTTCCTTTTGTTTGCGTATTACTGTACAAAAGAAATCGATTTAACCTATAACGCACTACATTATGGCGTGCCGTCTAAGAAATAACGGATTTAATTACTTGATAACGAATCAGCATCACTATGCTGATTTTTTTCAGTTAGATCTATTAGTATTCACCCATATGTACTATACATACCATAAGTAAGTTGATGCTTTAATCAGCCTAATTTAGTTTGTCATACTTTTAACATTCAGGAAACAACTAGGTCTTTATCGTCGATCCCAAATACCACGAGCCCCAATTTTCAACTTCTTCCAGCCATTAAGACATCCCCATTCACATCCTTAGCAACCTTACTGAAATCCATCTTTACAGAAACTGAAAAATGGGATGGAAATCTACTCGTTTTTGCCTCTTTTTCATAAGACTGTTTACTATCAAACATGGTGTTTATTGTTTAGCAGGGACGTTTATGCTATGAACCCAACTAGAGCGTTGTGTCTATAGCGTTTCTGTCAATTAGTGCGGGTAAGAGCCCATTTAGCCTGGTTTCAAAATAAAGTATACAGACCGACGGACAGACAGATAGACACACGGACACCGACATTTGCCAAAGCTTGTTTGCTAAAGCCGCAAACTAATAATCGATAAATCGATGACAGAAGCAGCATTGAGTACAAGTGTTAATTATTTTATTTAGCAGGTTTATTGATAACGAATTGGGGAATAAAAAATATTTAATAATAGATATTTTGTTTTGTTCTATTTGCTTTGATGCGCAGCCCAAATAATGGTAACCAGTCTATGGCAAACCAAAGAATTGTCGCTGCTTATATTGTAGAGCATAATAAGCTAGTTTGTGGCATATTTATCTAGTTAAGAGCCAATTCGACTTAGTTTTGTGCCCATTTGGACCTGTTTTGAACCCATTTAATCCAGTTTAAAGCCGATTTATTTTGGTAAAGTGCCAAATTAGCCTGGTTCAGATCCTATATTAAAAATTTACTATATATGTATATGAAAACAACTAGCATCATCATGAAAACAACTAGTATGTTTAGCATGTTCCATGAGCATCTTTACATCGCAACCCTGAAGTTTGACTTGTCCGGTAACCAAGTTTTGCATTTCTTCAATTCTGTTCAAATTTTGTAAACAAAAAATGTATTCATTTTGAAATTCCCAAATCCTATCTTTTTGTAAACTTAAACATGCATAACTCGCTTAAAGGGATATAAAACATTAACAAACCCGTTGAAAACATTTAAACCATATTAAAGATGCATTTTGGCTAAAAACTGGATAACTTTTACCTTATAACCACCAAACCTCAATGCGCGAATAATTAAGCTTTCAAGCCAATATATTACACAACTACATATTCAATTCATCTTGAGCTGTTACTGCATTGCTGAAAATGCTATAATCCCCGAATCGACACACTCAAGCCTATTTGTCTTGAAGCGATTTTGTAGCGTGTAAAGGTTCTCCAATTAAGTGCTCAGTTAATGACTACCTCTACGGAATAAAAATTACTTGAACGCCATTATTTACAAATTAAAACTAGGTTTACCACGGCGGACTTTTGTTTACGTGATTTACCATACAATACGTCTAACAAGTTGTAATGGGTAAGTGGTATTTCTGCTTTATAATAATGAAACGTAAACATTTCAGTGAGATTTATAGCTTAAGGCATGGGCTATCATAATATAATTTGCACTCATGTAAAAGTTACAAATAATTAAATCCATCAATATGTTATAAATATATGAAACCTGTCCCATCCAAATATGCATTCAATATCATGCTCTAGTACGGTTTAACCTAATACAAAAATTTCCTCATTTTGTGGATCCAAACTGTTGTATGGAATCATATAATAATAAATTGTCTTTACGAATTTTCAAGTGGTAAGGCAAATAATTACTATTTGGAAACTATTTGGTTTTTTTTCTTCGCACTGCAATTTGAGTTCTGCACTACTAATCCGCTGAATTTTTATTTTGCAAAATAAAGATCCAACATAAATTATACACCATGAAACAAATTATTACTATCCGCACTACAACTAGTCGAAGATAACACACATTACCCAAAAATAAATACAGTTCTTCTTCCTTGTCCTTACTCCTGCACTAAATAGTACTTATAGATGTAAATGACATTAAATTGCATTACACCTAAATAATTCAGTATTTTATATTATGACTATGTAGCTCTGGGAACTGAAGTTGGTTTCCGTACAACTGTTCTGAAAGCATGGAAGTGATACCGCATGGATGTATGCAAAACATTTTCCCTTCCTCTGTTTCACTTCCTTCGCCCTCGCCTTATTGTGAGGAAGGTGGACAATCAACTATGTAGTTGAAATATATAGTTGATTGCAGTTTAATCCTTCAGATTAATTCGTATTTGTTTTTCAGCAGACATTGCTTCCCCAGACACTATTATTGCTGTGCTGATTTAACCTGAATCTGAATCTGAATGAGTTTTTATCTGAATGACGAAAGCACAACAGTGCAACATTTTTTCTCCCAAAAAGTGCTAACGTTATGCACTTTTCAGAATCGGCCTGATGAAGCATTTTTTAAGCGAAACTAGTTGCCAATAAATTCTGATTGACGAACAGTTTAAGGTGTAACGTGCATTATTTATTGCGCTCATTTAATTTTCTTCAATAATTTGTTAAATCTACAAAACTAACAAATTGTATATTTCTTCACTCTTAAATGACAAATGATTGTCAACATGATGTAATTTACCTCTCGAGGAAATCATGGACAATAAATGCAATTATTAACCAAATATAAAACCAACTTTATTTATAGAAATTGTGAAGCGCCCACTGTTTTGCTTAAAACGTTACAATTTTTCGAACTTCTTTCTACCTATATATCTAGACATTTTTTCAAATTTATCGTTCATTTGCAGATATAAGTAACTTTGTTAACCAAATAATTGCATAGGATAAACATGAAATTCAATAAAACCCACAACTCAGAAATTCAAGTTACCAATTTATATCTACAAATGACACCATCAACAATAAACGTGAACAGCCTACTACATTTAAAATTTTGGTCCAATCTGGTGGTTATCTCCATTCAGTCCATTGACATTTTAAACACAAATTTATTTAAAGGCATCCTGTAATTGCATAGTGTAAAGAAACTCCACTAAAATTCATATATTATTACTTTTAAATTTAGCCCCTGTGCTATTAGTACGTATACATTCAAACACTAAATCTAGATGGGTCTTAAGCTAATTCAAGTTGTCCTTATTATGTTTGACTTCCCGCCATTCTACATTTGTAACAGTAGAAGTAGTTTTGACATTTTTAAGAGCATGCTAAGAGGTACGAAAAACTACAAGTATATCGGTTTTCTAATATATATTCCATATTGGCTAACGCTACCACAAGACAGGAAGTCATTATTTTTTTAAAACAAGAATTATTATGAGCATAAAGATAACTAGTGTTAGGCTCATAGTAGCGCAAAAAATTGCATTAAACAAAGTAATTTAAGTAACTTTATCGTATTCTCCAGTACAAAACCCAATTACAACTGCGTTTGGTACAATAAAAGGTGCTGATTCTAATGATGTGCCTATTAGGTCTAGTACTGGAAGCAGGAAGAAGATAATGGCGGTTAAAGTTAAAAGGGCAATACAAATAAAAATTAACTTTTTGAAAATTTTTTGGGCAGAAATTGGTCGGCTTTGTATATATGTATTTATTTGAAGATAGCCAAAATTTTTATTTCATCGAAAATGCACTCTTACAGCACTAAATGTTCCAAAAGTAATTAAACTTCAAACACCCATAACTTACATTAAATTTATTTCGCGCCAATTTTTTGTGTTGGTATTACTAGATTGACATTAGCTATCAACACATGTATGCAAAACCTTGTTTCTGGCGATTTCGAAATATGTCGATCTTGAGTTGGCGTAGCGATAGCCATTCCGTATGAACACGAAACTGTACTAAAATATATTGGAATGGCATATGATTATTTGCTACTAAACAAATATTACTCCACATTATTAATCCTTACGATTCGGGAAATTAATCATGGTTAGCCCTTAAATGAAATTGTGATGAATAAGGAATTATTTTTAGAGAGTACTTTTAAAATCGGGTTTTCACATTTCTACATTTTAACAAATACTACTGTAACCACCATGTCTGCATCGATTATCACTTTCTATTCAATATCTTACAACTCTCCTTGTTTGGAGTTTATGTAGTAGTACTATATGAAAATCTTGATTGCACACTGTATTCTGGATTTTAAATTCAATTTGTCAAGCCTTTCATTCGTATTTTAAAAAGCTTTTGATAAACGCGTTTTTAAAAAACCCACACCAACATTTAGAAACAGTATAATTTATTGCAAAAGAAAAAGCCTTTGACGATACCTGAGCTGAGGTCAGTGAGCTCACACTGAACTGCCAAATAAAACGTCAAATATCATTTTCTCATGAACGTCAAACGCGTAATTGTGTTGATGTTTGACAAGCGGTTATTGCTCCTCCTTCTCAACTGAGGTCAAAATACTGTAGCTTGTAATCAATTAAATAAAGTAAAAGACTACACGGAGAAAATGTATTGATCCACGGTTGTAAAACGTGAAACTATAAACCCTTATTGAATATTTTTGCTGAATGATAAATTTGTAAAGAATTTGTTTTTAAAATACTAAATTCAAGCTCGAGTATTTTGTATTTCGAGGGGATATAGGGTACGCAGAAACGTCGACAACGCATTGCGATGAATGCGTTGTCGACGTGTCTGCGTACTTGAGACTTTGATTACTGGAAAGTTAAATGCCGCTTAACAAAATGCATGCAAAATAATATGTATACGATGCTCAATTGCATGTGTAGCTACTAGTCATTTAGGACACCTAATACTTGCAAACAACAATGGTATTGTTGAACCAGTATTATACAAATATGGCAATGCCTGAAGCAAATTGACATTTTACAATAGCAAAAAGCTTCTAGATCCGGTATTTTATATATTTTTCAAACCTTTGCTATAGGAAACACTCACTAAACTCACCTTGAACCAAAATAATTTGTTGAAAATGTTTGTTTTTGGGTTTCAATATCGTAACGCTTATTAGAAATCCTGTACGGCGTATTACTTTTCAACTGACGGAGTACATAAGCTTGTAAACGTTGAGAAAGTATTTGTCTATATTGGTGGTGCATCCAATAATCGTAATCATGAAACAAAGCATCGAAGCTACAGTGTAGTTTTAAAATTGTAAGGAAACATATTTAAACCTTGCACATATATATATTAAAGTTTCCAAATATTTGAAGTCAATCAACATTAATTGTGCTGACATAAGTTCAGCAAATTTCCTAATCTTTAATAAGTCATTTGGAAACAAGTTAAAGTAGTACGTACACAGTTGCGCTTGTTTTGCTTCGGCATTTTAGTTCAGATTGTGTTGGTTACTTAGATTGTAAGCATAAGATTGACTTAGTTGTTATGATCCAAATACGGCGTTCTTTTATTGCAACAACTGTTAGATTGAAACGAAACCGTTTTTAAAATCTGAACCACCATTTAATGTAACAATTTCATTTTTTCGAGGAAGTTTTAGACCAAACATGCTCAGTCTGTTCAAAGTTTAAAAGAAGCAAATTTCACACATTGAAATTCAATTGCTAGAAAAACTCATTAGTAACGGATCAGTAACATAAATTCAAATCGTTCAAAACTTTTGGTTTAAATGATTGATATCCATGTTCAGTGTGCCCCATCAAAATTAAATTACTAGAATATTGTGTATGTACATACGATAAAAGAATATAAGTTATATAATAATGCAATTAGGAAAGTGGTATATTTATTACGTAGCACGGGAGATAAGCAGGCACTAGTATTGACTTGGTGACAATTGATAATTTGATGCTTCCAAAACACTGGAATTTGTGTTCCGATTCAAAACCCAGGTTATATATGCTTGACCCAATGTCCAAGTGTTAGGATGCTTACAAGTATAACAAAATATTAAGCCTACAAAACAGTACTACTATAGTATACATTGGTTAATTTTACTACTTAGATGTCTTTAGATTTTTTGTTACGTTTCTTTCTGTTCGTCAATTTCAATAAAAAGGATAGGATTCACATTACACCTCCGTTTCCTGAAAATTCAATCTTTGTAACTGTTTAACAAGATGCTGGACAAACTGGCGGAACAAAACCGGCTCAAGACAACCTGACAACTGTTGCAGCAGGAAGAAGTCGGCGTAGCTACATCGAATGCAAAGAAAATCCAAATCTTTAGCTGGAACAAGTGGGCATGACCATTTTAGAATATTCATCCTTAATTTTCCAGATCCAACAAGTAACGCCCTATAGAACACTGCAAGCATCCCAACAATTGCCACCAAAATAAAGTAGTACCTAAAATTACAAAAATACAGAATATACTCAAGACATTTTTTTTCAAGGCGTGTCGTTTGAAACTCTTTTAGAAGATATCTTACCAGAACAGAATAGCCGCTCTGCTATTAACCACATTTATTGGCAGTAGACAAAGAAAACTGTGCTTCTGTAATTCTCCATTCATTCCATAAGTTTTAAATGCACACTTGCCAATTATTGGGAAAACTGTTGACATGCTTTCCGGTCCCAAACTACTAATTCCCAAGCTCCAAGGAACATGCCGAATCAGCTCATAGTCAGTTATATAAGTCCAAATTAGGAGGATAGCAGCAGAACTCATAACATTTAAGAATTCGGCGAATAAAAATCCATATGAATATTGAGAATTTGTGCCTAAATGCATTCGAAAATGACTGACAAGCTTGGCTAATTCCTTTTCCGTGGACTCTTCAATGTACACTTTTTTAATTAAATCTTTGCACAGGGATCGCATCCTTCCGTTTTCCACGTGTCGCCAAAAAACCCTGGGCACCATTAAGATCCCCATCATAGAAATAATATAAAGCGACATCCACTTGTAGTAGTGATGGCGACGAGGTGCTGACTGACGACCGACACTTTTCCCTTTTCCCAAACCAGTAAGAAAGGACCCTGAAAGCATACATGTTAAAATTCCCAATTTTATTTTCATGTTTCTACTACAAAATATGGATTCAAAAGGACAACCTTTCAGTGCTTTAGAGTTGACTGAGTCCGTTCCATGGATGAAACAAAACACGTTGACCTCCGCCTTGAATGATCCGAAATGGTCTCCAGGTCCCGATTTCATGCAATTAATTGGTCCCGAATAAGAAACATAACCGTAGAACAAACAGTAAAGAAGCAAAAGCCAAACACTAAACTTATAATGCACGCGGAAAATCACGTTGTCTGTTTTAACACGTTCCGACTTAATCAATGACTTCACTAGTTCATTGCTGAACAGGCTTGTGAATGCGCTTGGATTCATGATTGAATAATTAGGGTGAGAAATTAGCACAGTTATCAAAAAAATTTAAGTTGTAGTCGACAACAAAACCAAATCTTAAGAAAATCCACCAAACCATGTGACTCTCATATGACTACTAAATGGTACATGCGGTAATCAAATTTACAAAGCACGGTTAGCTTAACCAGTTTTGCGAATGTCGTTTTTCAGTCTAAAATGATATGATGTATGTAATTTATGAAATTTAGTTTTCTTTCATTAAATACCTTTATTAAAGCTTATTTATACATTCTAGAGGAATTTTGGGTAGCTAAGATTTTAAATGAAAACCAACAAAATTACGTTGTAAACTTGCTATACGACGATATTTTTTCATACAGTAAATCTGGTTTCAGTTATAAACAAACTATAATAATTGAAACATTCCTTTTATTCCTCTTCTCAGAATTCCCAATCTGGATGTGGATGATGTAGCCTTTCAAAATATCAAAATCTAAATTACTGGGAAAACTGAAAACATGTTTCACTTTTAAGACAAAAAGTGACCCCAACTTGAGTGGTAAACGTGTGTTGCTGTCCCTACAATTTGTCGCAGCCCAGCTTGTCAGCTTTCTTGCCTCTTCCGAATCGTAAGATGAAACAGTGTCCTTGCCTGCGGCAGATAGGATGTCCTGGTTTTAAAAACATATTACTACATAAAATAGATCTACCTCGTGTCTAAAATTTGTTTAGATTGTTAATACAGTATCTGAGTGGCACGATGGAAAGCCATATCCCTTTTGAATGATTTCGCTAATTGTTTTGGGTGCCTAAAACGTTTCTGCTTATTTGTACATAAAAACTAAATATATCCCAAAATATTTTAATATAATGTGAAACTTCAGTCAATGGTATGACAGTTGCCATTGAACAATATGCCAGAAAGATTCACTGTATGGTTTAGTCTATGATGCTAGTATAGCAAAATATGCATAAGATACACAAATGCATTTTTGCTGGAAGGTAGTTTTAAAATTGTAAGGAAACATAATAAAGCTTTCCACATGCATCAACATCATCAGCATCATCAGTTTCCAAATATTGGAAACAAATGAACACTAAGGAGCCCTGGCGTAAGTTTAGTGGATTTCATGATAGTAATAAACCCTATGTAAAATTGAAGAAAGGTTCACGCGTAATCAATTCGGTAACCCAGACCCTTGATAACCAATGATTATTAAATCATAGTTTAATATTGATTATCCTTGATTACTTGATGAGAACCATGTTAACATCAATGTGGCATGATGAGAACCACTGTCTGCTATTAGTATCTTGAAGGACCACTATGTGCTATTTGATCCCTTAAAGGTGCACTACCTGCTATTTGGTCCCTTGAAGGTCCATTATCTGCTCTTTGGTCCCTTAACGAACCGCTATCTGCTATTTGGACTACTATCTGTAGTCACTGCACTACTTGCATGTCGGTAGTCTAAAATGCTGTAGTCCTTTGGCGTTTAAGTGGTGCAAAAGACTACTTTAGAAAATGTACTTTTAGGTACCTTTTGGTTATTTGATTGACCTGAAAATCAATAGGGATTTTTGAATGAGTTGTAGCTGTTGATAACAGAATACGGAATTGGAATAGGTCAAACGGTTGAGGAGTTATCGTGTTGACGGACGGAACTACGTCCAGACACATCACGACGATAGGAGTAAATGTTCCCTAACGTGAACCTTAATTCATTTGCAAGCAACTTACAGCATATAATAATTAGTTAGATTTGGTATTTAGACTGCAATAAAATTCGTAGCTTATCATAGGAGCATCTTGAACTTTTGGGGTTTAATTTGGTCACTTTGTATAGATTGTAGTGATTGGACTCTAAGCGTAACATTGTTGGGACCAAACTACTTCGTTCTTGCATTGCAAATTTATGATAGTAACATATTCGCTAAACGGTTTTTAAAATCTAAACAATCATTTCATGTGAGAATTCCATTTTTCCAAAGAAGTTAACGTAGTCCGTTTTTGATGTTAAATGTTAAATTTACTCACAGAGATTTGGTTAACATGATAGATATACACTCATCTATAATATTAGAATATAAAAAACACAAATTGTGGCATTGAATTCAAACTTTTAAACATTGAAAGAATATCATGAATAGTATTCTGCCTTTTGCTTTATAATTACGAAATTACTAGCCATTTTGTATGAACATATTATGAAAATTAAGTAGTAATTCTGCGTTCTGCGTAGTTATGCATTTATTGCGGAGTTAGTACTGGCATGATGATTGCTACTTCTAAATTGCCAAATTAAACTTTTATAAACCTCCTCATCTCCTTCAAAACTCCTTTTAAAACCCGCATTACAAATGACCATTAAATGTTCCACCTTTCATCCATGTATAATATAGTATTTAGGCTTTACAGCCTAAAGGGTTCATACCATAGAATTCTGTTTACCTTTCTTTCTTTGCTAACAAGTTTGAAGGGCACAGATCATGAGAATATTTTAATTTTATTATTTAACACATAATGTATTTACTGTTACACTGAAATAGGTTCCCGACTATACCTCCGTTTCTTTTACATTAAATCTTTGTAACTGTTTTACAAGACGCTTAACAAACTCGCGGAACAAGACTGGCTCAAGACAACCGGCCAATTGAATCAAAATGAAAAAATCGGGATAGCAACATTTTACACCGAGAACCTCCAAATCCTCGACTGGAACTAGCAGACATGAGCACTTTAACAATTTCATTCGAAATGCTACCGATCCGATAAGCAATCCACGATAAAATACTGCCAGCAAACCAGCTAGAACAAGCACGATAAAGTAGGACCTGTAAAATACAAAAAAAAAACAAACATTTAACTTCTCTTGAGATGTTTTTCTGTAATTTGTAAAACAATCTGTTCACTGTGTTGACATAATTACCAAAAGAAAATTGCAGCTCTCCCGTTAACCAAGTTTAGTGGCAACAGGCAAAGAAAGCTGTGCTTTTCTATTCCACCACTCGGACCGTAAGTTTTGAAAGCACATTTGCCAATTAGAGGGAAGACCGATGACAAATTTTCAGACCACAACCCCGTGATGTCCAGGTTCCATGGAAGATGTTTCGTCATTTCATAGTCAGTTACATAATTCCATATCAATAGGATCACAACAGAACTTAAAACGTTTAAAACCTCGGCTAGTGCAAATCCATATGCATAGTTGGAGTTTGTGTCCAAGTGCGTTCGGAAATGGATGACAAGTTTGTCGATTTCCTTGTCCACTGGCTGGTCCAAGTGAACTTTTTGAACAAGGTTTTGGCAAAGGGCATGCATCCTTCCATTTTCTAAATATTTCCAGAACATCCTAGGAAGCATAATAATCCCAATCATGGTGATAATATAGAAAGTCATGTACTTGTAGTAATGGTGGTGACGGTAAACGGTTTTAGTGGCAGCCTTCATCTTCACCGAGCCATTTTCCAAAGAACCTGAAAGTAGAAAATTCCCATTTTATTAAATAATTGTTTGTACAATGTATGGGTCAATGGATTATGGATGAGGAAACTCAAATAAATAACCTTGAAGTGAACGTGGACGTCGGAACTCAGGCTGAAGTGACTGGGCAATAACTGATCTCGTGCCATGGAGAAAGCAATAGGCGTTAATTTCCGCTTTGTAGGATGCGTAATGGTTATCGCCAATTCCGGATTTCATACAGGTTACTGGTCCGGACCACGAAACAAAACCATAGCACATGGCGTAGAGGAGTAAAAGCCAAACGCTGAACTTATAATGGGCGCGGAATACCAAATTATCAGTTTTAGCATCTTCCGACTTGAGCACCGACTTCACCAATTCATTATGGAGCAGGCCTGTCAAAGCGTTGGGGTTCATTTTGAATATTTTAGATAAGCAACTGGTGCAGTTATCAAGTAAAATTGAAGTATTTTTCGACAACAACACCGTAAATTCTACCACAGCTTAGACTCACAGATGACTTTTTATTGGTACATTTAGCCGTAAAAATTACAAAGAAGGCTTAGCTTTTACAGTTTTTGCGAATGTTGTATTTAATGAAATCAAGTTTTTGAGGGGTTTTTACCAGTTACATTATTTAAACTTATTATTTAACAGTTTATCTTTCCACAAGAGACAAGATTACATTTTATATCGGCGACAAACGCAAACATGTCGTAAACTTGTTAAGATGTGTAGCATAATACGACTATAAATCATCATAAGATAAATTTTTTGTTCATCATCAAACTATAATTGATGAAACATTCCCTTTATTCCTCTTCTTAGAATTCCCAGCCTGGATGTAGAAACCTTTAAAAAAACCAATGCCCACAATTAACTGGAAATTTGAAAACATATTTTGTATTTTAGACAAACAGTTACCCGAACTTGAGTAGTAACAGCGTCCTGGTAATTGCTATCCTTGCAATTTGTTGCAGCCCAACTTGTCAACTTTCTAGCCTCTTCCGGATCGTAAGATGAAACAGTGTCCTTAATTGCGGCAAACAGGATTTCCTATTTTATGAACATAGTACTACATAAAATAGTTCAACATCCTTTTTCAAATATTACGTTAATATTAATTTCACATACCACCGTAAGAGCTGACACAGTTGCAATAACAGGGTTTGCTTGAGCCTCTACATTTTCAAATGATACTTTTAATAGAGTTTTGGCCTTCATAGCAACAAAAACAATTACCGGAATTAACTTGCCTAATTCTTGTCTTATGGAATTAATAACGATTTGGTCAAGCAAAATGACAAACTGTAAAACATGCAGTCTCCATTTCCTGGCGTCTCAATTACTACAAAATCTTTTTGTAGACCTTCAGGTAGCATGTTTGTAGTACGTTTATCGATGAGAGACTTTTTTACATCCTTGTAGACAACAGCTCCAAACTTTTGCGATTGAAATGTTTCAATTAGACTTTTACTCGCTGCTACATGAGCGTCTAAAATATGATAGCACGTATTTACACCCATGCTTTTACAAAATTGGCAAGATGAAGAAAATATTTTTGCGTCCTTTTGAATTGGCTTTGGTATATCGTGAACATCTTTATCTTGCACAGACGCTATTGGTAGTCCATTGAGAATTTTTGCTTGCTTACAAAGGATCTGTTGGCTAGTTGGATATGCAATGAAAAAATTCAAGTCAGACTCCAAAATATTAACTTCAGTAGTATTCTTGAAATTTCCAAATTTCAGAGTTGTTGTGCCTCCATCCGGGGAACCAAGGTGCAGGTGAATTGGTCGCCTAATTGCTTCGGAAAGCTTCTCTATCATCACGGGATGATGAAGTTTGGAAGAATCAACTGCATTTATCTTTGCCAAGTTCATATCAACTCTGTTGATCGCACACGTTTGAACAAAATCAGAATCAAGCTCCATTTCAACAAACGTAGCGGTTTGAAAATATGGAGAAATGGAATCGTCTTGAAAAAAGTACAGTGAAACTGCATCAAAAATTGTAGGGTTTTGCTTTTCTCCAGCGCAAATAATATATCCATCTAGGTTTTTGTGGCAATTTCTTGCATATGTCAAGTCATCGTCAGTTACGTTATCAACACGATCAACAATGTTTGCAGTTTCTAATTTTTTTGAGAATTTTTCAAACATATCCAAATTTGATTTTGCTGTAACACTTGGACGAAACTGAATTAAGTTTGTCAGTGCTTCGTGCACTTGCGATGTGCTAAATCCTAGTATTTGAAGGACTTTCGGATCCACCATTGAACTCTGTATATAATTGTAATTTCAAACATAATACGTTGCATGATTTTATTTTGCATGACTTAATTCTTGCATATAAACTTAAACAACTATGTCTTACCAGAAACCCTAGAATACATGCTTTCTCCGGACTAAGATTTTTGTATAGCTTAAGAACAGGAGGAGTGGAAGAAACTGAATCCATTGAATTGTCTGCATTTCTTGTTGTGTTTGCTTTTGCTTTAGGTTGCACTTCTTGCAACAAAATCCGTTTCTCAGAAATAGGGGTGATCTGAGAATGTCAGAGTTAATTTTTAGTACCAGTGAGTGTGAGTCAAACATTCAACGTATATGGAATTCAAGACATTTACCTGCATTTGTGTTCCTTTTTGAACGTTGCTTTCACACAAAAGGTTTTGATTTTGTGTTTCTTTCCCAGTCATTTCAAATTGTGTGACGTCCTGAACACTATCTAATTTGTCACTGTAAACACCTGTATGGTCAGAATATACACTTGTACAACTACTATACACGTCTGATTCCATGGCCTCTTCTAGTTCACTTTCTTCGAAAACCAGATTAATATCTTGGAAGCATTTAAATTCCCCCATATTGATGAATTATATGATCTTATGACACAAAACAAATTATTAACGTGAATGTAAAGTAGTATAGTAAATACAAATAAAATACATTTGATTGCAAACTATAAGATTGGGAAAACCGGGGCAAACTCACATTATTTAATAATTTGTGTTTTTAAATATTGATCATTCCTATTGACAACCTTTTTCAGAAGATTCTAACTTTGAAGGTCGCTATTGACGTCAATATTTTAACAAGCATGGTGGATGTATGATGCAAGATAACCAAGTGGAGAATGTGAGGAAATATAAAGATGCGTTATCAATCACATAAAACTGGCGACACTGTTGCGACTTTATACCAAACAGAGTGTGTTACTGGACCTGTGTTTTGTACATGCTCTACAACGTAAAAGATGCATATGTTTTTACGGTTGTAGCTTGTTTTTTCTTACCAACTTTGCAAAACGTGAAGCAGCCAGTCTATAAATTTTGACACAAGCTTTACATATATTTTAAAACGTACACATAGAAATATCTGTGGCACTGTTTCAAGGCATACGGTGTGACAAAAAATTGTTGCTACTTTGTTCTTATGACTGTTCAGTTTGACTCGTTGGCATATTTGAGAAATATGTGTACAATTTTACCATTAGCTGATGATGTAAGAGAAATTTTGAAGCAAGTGCAGCTTCATGCTTTTTTGTATTTAAAACTTGAAATTGCACTTTTCAAGTCACAAACCAAACCACTTACAAACCTTCCACCAAAAGCCGTACATCATGTAAAGTCGTATTGCATTAAACATAAAAAAGGGTAAAGGCCAGGATTTTATGAGTACGTATTACGCAAGATTAAATCAGCAACATAACTGAATGGAAAATCAAGGATTTACAATGCTCAGTATTTTATAAAAAGGTTTTCAGAAAGCTGATTTTGGTTTCGACAAAATGCGGTGCTAAAAAATATAATCAACGTTCTCCCCTCTTTTGGAAATAAAAGAAGCATGGTATTTGTCATTTGCAAAAAGCTAATATGCATTTGTGCTAATATGAAATGTTCACCCCGTTTGAACTTTGGGCCAGTTTAAAACTTTGTTATCCTGAATGTATTTACAATAAATGCTGAACCTATAATTATGTAAGTATATGTGCCTTGATAATGCTATTCCGTACTGACGTTTTGCATGACAAGAAGATTCAAAACTGAATTTGTACAGCATATGCCTTAATCTTAGTTACAAACTATACCATACGAAAAAACCCTGAAAAATCTCTTTAGGCACAAACGTAGGTTATTACGCTGGCTTTCGTTGCGTACGTACCAAGTTCAATTTTCACTTTGCATTTTGCATACAGACAGGATATCCAAAACTTGATTCTCCAAAAGACGTCTTTTCAGTCAAAAACGAGCAAATTTTTAAACCGGACAAGTTTTTACTGCCGGGTTATCATTTAGAGTTTTGAAAATATCATTTAGAATAAACACTAAAACTCAGTTTGAAGTTTGAAGGTTTAGCATGTGAATAACATGCTTCACATTCTTTTCATTTTGAATACAAACTTTTTGAAAAAAATCATGTACATGTACGTGTGAATCTTTGCAAGGCATGTCTTGCTTTATACCCAGGGGAATATGTAAAATAGGAATGTATATAGTAAACCTTATCTCCTCATATTCGGTAAAATAATCAGTTTATTTTTATTTCATTCTTTTTGTTTAATGTACTGTAAAAATCATATATCTGTTAATATCTGGTATATTAATCCTTACTGCGTTACACGCAAAAACCTTTGATTCTATGAGCCAGTATTAGAAGTAATGTACCTTGAAGGAAGCGTGTTTGTCGTTGCATACATAAACACGTTATATGTCAGTAGCACACAAGCTTAACTCGACGTAAGTAGTCACTGGCTCTTTACTTGTTTTACAACCTTGATTCTTATCACTTGTCACGTCTGGTAAATTTTGCTTCTTGTGTCGACTACGCTTTTAGCGTTTGTATGTTTTTAGTATATATTTTACACAAATCCTGTAATAGGTAATTTATGATGCGCACATTTTTGACACTAGGTCAACGTTTATTAACTCCATATAATAATGTTTTTTTGCAGTATGTTGTGGGTAATTGGCATTAGTAAAAAATATCTCCATATACACTATAAGATCACTATATTTGTACCTACATACATACTTACTCATATAATCCAACCAAATATGCTTTTTGAAATTTAGAACAGTCAACGATATTTTATAGATGAGCCAGTCCATGCCTGTCAATACTTCTTTTGTATAACGTGTTAATGTTCTGTTTATTTATTGCCATTCCGTGTGTGTTAACTATTTTGCTTTATAATATATTTTAAACCTAGAAAATGTATCCTTTCCAAACCTATCAGTGGTAATAAACTCTAATATGTACAAACATTTACACGCAAAAATCTGTCGTTGTTCTACATCTTGGCATTTTTCTCATGGTGTTTTTTACTTGCTCACAAACCGTATTTTCATTTTGGTTCATGTATTTGTCGATGTGTCGGTCAGTTTGATAATATGCAAAACCAATTTAGCTAACAAACAATTTCAAAACTAGCTATTCCTTTATAATTTCCTGCTAATCAAAACACTTACTAAAACAATATTACAAAAAAATATTTTTTGCATTTTTCTGTTTGGCAAGTTTAATGATTCACTTCATTATATCCCCTAAAATATCAAATTCGTATGTATCAAATGTAGGTAATGTTGACAAAAATATTGCTATATAGATAACATAAAATGAGCTCATATAAAATCAATGAAATATAACAGAATCTAAAACAAACAAGTGTTACCAAAACAATTCGTTGGTTTATGTTTTGAATCTAAGTAAAAAACCAAGCTTTGTAGTTACCAGTTTGGTTTTCCTGACCAAATAAAATAAAAGATGAGCAACAAATAATATTATGCCATATTTCTATTTCATATGGTTTTCTTTGAGCGAAAAAAACGAAAGCGAGTTGCAATTTAGCAATAAATCAGTTTATTTATTATGTGTATTTAGATCAGAGTATAAACTGAGCTTTGTACACTTTCTACTTGGCCACTTACCTGTCCCATTAATATTTAAACTTTCATGTCCACCACATGTAAACATTTCGCTACCATGTTATATCCGGCTATTATGATGTTGAAAAACTATAAGAAGGAGCGTTTAGCAGGAGATGTTTTCTCGTAGGCACATACGATTCAGTAGCAGCATTGAGATTTGAGTGCGCTGGAGTCAGTAGCTGTTAAAATACAATCTTGTATTTATTGGCAGCTAAAATTCGAAAGCAAAAAATCTTTGCATTAGTTAGCATCACTATAGTTTCTATATAGACATTATTTAGAACGTTACAATAATGTTGCACGAAATTTTGCAACTAGCCTCGCTTTTTCAAAGGCAAAAAATAAATTCGGATTCGTTTACTGCTAAGCTGTGTTACATATTTTTGTCCACCCTACTTGTTGTGGGGTCGGTGATAACTTTTGCGAATAATTACTTTGGGGTACATATGCAATGTATAACCTCGGATCAGTCCCGGGAGCGGCTTTTTACATCGGTTTGCCGGGCGCAAGGTAAACATCCAGTCGACCGCATTCTTTCCATAACATATTACACAAGCATATAAATATAATTACGTGTTTTTGGAAATGCTGCATTGCGTTTATGTGTCAAAGTTCATTTATTTACTTGTTTTAGGAACATGGACTTATGCCAACTCTGAAGATTTTGACTTGTTTCGGAAAAAATTAGGTTCCAGCACAATGAATGCAAAAGCTGATGAATCCAGCGAGGAGAGTTTGACTGAATCTTTAGTATCAGAAAATCCAGGACAAACCTTCCACATGGTCTATCCTTACATTCCCTTCATATATGTGGGCTTTGCCTTCACTTGTCATTTTGGACATTATATATGGTTGCGAAACCAAGGAACGACAATGCCACAACTTGTTAGAGATCTTAAGAACACTAAGCTGGACATAGAGACCATAAACAGAATGATCTCAGATTCCACTACCCGATTTGTTAGTGACATTAGACAGCACAGTCAATTTGCCAATAACTACACAATGGCGTGCATCACTAACTGTATTGTAGTAATATCGCAAATGTTAGTGTTGATAATATGTTTTGGAAACGGCGATTACACTTACGGATACACTGCACTTGCATATTCAAACACACCCTATGACTTATGGCCGCACCGCCTTGCAAGCGCGTTTCCTCAAATCACAAAATGCACAATTAAATCTTTTGGTGTAGGAGGAAATGTAGTAGATCATGACGCCCTGTGTTTTCTAGTTGTAAATAAGGTGAACATGATAAATTTTGCAATTCATTATTGGCTTCTTGCAATACTTATACCCCTTACGCTGTATGAGCTCATGGACCATCTGTACAAAATTTGCTCTGTATCAGCGCGTTCAAACGAAATACGAAATTTAACTGGTCTTGAAAAAGAATCTGCCACAGGAAAGTTTTGCAATGAATTAAATTATGGTTCAGCGTTCGTTGTAACGCTTCTAATTAAAAACATTCCGACGGACATGGTGTGCAAAATTCTAGAGGGCGTGAAAACTGAATTTCAAAATAATGGGGCCCAAATTAATCGCCGTCTTAACGGCTTAGAATAACGGAAACGGATTTAAATTTTAGGATTGCTTGTTCTCAAATTTGCTAAACCCTAAATTAATGTGTTTACAATTTTGCGGACCATGAATTAAATAAATAGCTGAAATTCTATAAATTGTAATTTGGTTTAATGCAACAATTATATTTAGTAATTTTGTCAACGAATAGTGAAATAGTTTTACTAAAAACTTAGAATAAATAAACAACACTAGTTTTATATTTTGACGCCATGAAGTGTTTCATTTTAAATCCACATTTTATGCTATATGTAGCAATTTAAATATATATATATAGAAGAATATATAAGTAACAGTAAAGTTTCTTTTGATACGATACGAAATAAAGAACACTTGTTATTTGATTTGTTAAGTAAGTAAGTAAGATTTGTAAGTTGAAAATGGCAGGTTTTCTATTTAAAACCAATATTTAAGAAAATTAGTTGCATGTCATGCAGTAGTGTGTAAGCGTGCAATTGCAATAAGTACATATTAGTATTAGTAAAAACAAGTCAAGCGAAATTGAACTAAATCGAATGGTAAATCGCTTTTGAAACAATGCAGAATAACCATGTCTTATAAAAAGGTAAACATTTTTATTTGGTAATAAGATAATAACTGTAAGTCCAAAATTGTTAAAAAAAACACTTAGTGTAACTATAATAACTATTTCCGGGAACAAGTAATGTAATTCAAAATGTATTCATTTGTTTCATTTCATTCATAGGGTTTAATCCTATTTCTTGTACATAATTGGTTTGTTTTCTAGGATTATGTTTTGATCAAGCAGTATCAAATAAATGTTAATTATAATTCTGAAAAAATATTTTGAAGATTAGAACAATAAAATGTTGACGTCGTCATATACTTCCAAACTGTTGTGTCATTGCTATATACTGTTAAAACATTTAAATGTTTTGTGTAAGAGGCTTTCGGTTCACTCTTGTCTTCCTGTTACCATTAAATCATCATCAATCATTTTAGTTTTAAAATTATACGTATTTCTTAATTCCGATTACATTTCTTATGTCTTGTTTCTGCATAAATGTGTTTATAAAACTTAAACTTCACTACAACAAAAATCAACACAAATACTTTTAAAAATTCAATGCGAAGAAGCAGAACTTGTTCCAGGAGAACTGTTCCTGTTTTGCACAATGAATACTCAGCCTTAGAGGATACGTGCATAATCTTGTGTAAAACTCTAATGCACTACTTTTACAATCGTGATCCCAATACTTGGATGAGGGTGGCGCAAATTCATAAACTTCATATTCTCTTGACACTTGAATGTAAGCTGTAGTTCTTAAGCCTAAACAGATGGCTTTGGCAACTCTTTTCATTCAACGTTAGCAATAACATTACATAGCTTAACTCGCTCTTCAGATGCCATACAATGCATTTTACTTCGGAATTTGGGCACGTGATTACCAGTTACTCCATTTTGCGACATAATTGAAAATTGTTGTAGTGGGCTTTACATCATTTTCTATATTATACAAAACCAATAAACTAGTATTGGATTACGCGATATCAGAAATTGTTTTCTTACATATAGAAAATCTCAGACTTTGACCTACCTAAAAACAAAATGCTTAGCATTCTTTTTAAAGCTGTAACCTTTTTGAAAGGTCATAAGCACAAATCTGATTCTACTGTACATCAGCTTACATACAGGTATTTTTCAATGTTTTTGTTCTTGTGTGCGGTAATTACGGCAACAAACAACTATTTCGGCAGGCACATAGTTTGTGTCTCATCTGATAAATCCCGAGAATCATCATTGGATTCTATTTGCTATAGCCAAGGTCAGCAATCAAACTATTATTTCGCAAACATAACTAGGATTTATATATTATACTGGCATTTAGGGTACGAAAAAATGAAGATGCATTAGGTAAAACAATCAAATTTCCAATATTTTAAAGGAACTTGGATATACGCTCAATACGACTTCAACTTCACTTACCAAAAATATAAACTCGCTAGTGGTGTAGTTGGTGAATATGACTTGAAAGTGGCAATTTCTCCCAATTTTGTCCGAAAATCCGATCCAAAACCAAAGCAAGTTTTTCATTTAATCTACGCATATGTGCCATTCATCCTGTTGCTGTTCTCAATATCGTGTCACATAGGAAAATATTTTTGGAAAGGTTGGCTTGGGTTATCGCTGTCCCGCCTAGTAGGCGACCTCAACAATACCAGCATCAGCCAGGAGAGAACTGTCCAACTTATAGCTGATTCAGCAGTACATTTTACGTCCAGTATTCGAAACCATGACGTCATTTGCATACACTACGGTGTCTCTCTTTTATTAAATTGGTTAGTTCTTGGCACACAGTACATAATCCTATTTGTTTGGTTTTCAAATGGGGACATGTTTTTTGGGTACTCTGCTTTATCATGGATATCAACTCCTTATGAAGACTGGACGTACGACATAGCTTCAGTATTTCCGCAGATATCAAAGTGCGTTCTAAAGACATTTTCTTCAGCAGGAGAGGTGGACAACGAAGAAGCTTTGTGTTATCTAGTAATGAACAAGACCAACTTGATTATCTTTGCATTGATATGGTGGATTCTTTCTGTGTTGTATGTTTTAACAACATACGAAATGTGCTTGCATTTTACAAAAATTTGGTATCCCTCCCGTGGAAGCGAAAACTTGATCAATGTTTTAAATATTGACGGGAACGGTGAGGTGGGAGCGTTTGCTAAGAAATTAGGTGGTGGTTCTTCATTTCTTGCTGCGTTGTTAGCACAAAATATTCCAAAAGACTATGCTTGCAACGTATTACTAAAAGTTAAATCTGAGTTTGAAATCAACGCATTCGAAATAACACAACGTATTCGCGGACAAATCTAGTTGATAAGTTAGTTTGACTTTACAAAGTACTTTCAATGGAAACGTTCGCTGCAAAACTTGAATTCAAATTTCTACATACAATTCAATGTAAATATCATCAAAAATCTTGTTTCCGACAAACTGTGTTAGCAAAATGTAATGTTAGAAAATAGTGTTTATTAAACATATTAAGCCTTATGGAAATATTTTACAACGGCGAGATTTAACTTTTAAAGCCTTTTAATTGTAAGTGTATTTAAAAAATAACTGTAACTGAATTTCATTTTCAGCATTTCTTTTTGTTTATAATATAAATTAAAAAGTTCTTATTTTACTTTGATTACTGTTCTTAATTCTTAAAAAGGAAAACATAAATTTTTAACCAAATTTTCGTACTTTTTATCATAAGCTTTCAGTACACCACTTTTAGTTATAGTACTGCAAACTTGCAATAACAGTTAAAATATTTTTAGATTTATGTTATACAATACATGGTCGCTTCACAATTTAAACGCGTACCACTTACCATTATGACACTTTATTTATTACCAGATTCATGTCACCAAATTAGAATTAAACAGTTTGTTACTGGAAAGCTTTTCACGTTATATGATTCAAGCAACCTGAATTCAACCAAAAACAAACATTTTGTATTAATCCAAGTTTTTGTCGATTTGTGTCTATTGGATACACCTACTTCAGATGCTTTATTTGTAATATTTAGGAGTGGATAATAATATGTGCATATATGAAACCATGGTACCCTAAGCATGTGACATTGGGATACATAATAAGTATTTGTATTACAGTAAGTAAAACCAAAATCGTTTAAAAAATATTACCTCACAATCGGAGGATTTCTACTGTGCAAATGTGTACTACAGTGCTGGGAATAAAAATGAACTTCTTCTGATGTAAAAACTAATATTTTGGGAAATGCACGATATTAAACGGTGAGGGTTGTGTTATGGTGTTTACAATTAACGCAAAGTAACATAAACGAACTAAAAATAACACTGTAGTATCCTAAATAACATACCTATTTGACAAATAGACATTCCTAGACTTATAATTGTTAAGTATTATAATATAATACTATAATTGCTTTCGAAATATATGGTTGTTGATAAAGGGAAAACATATAATGCAAGAATTTTTTTTAAAAAACAAACACATGTTACCTTTTCCAAGTCGGATATTTCATGAAATATCACATGTCGTTGCTGGCGAATAGTTTTCATAAATATTTGTAGTGTTTGAAGAAATATCTTGGCAGTGTAAACATCACCAAGACTTCAAACCTGGTTGATTTTATTCGTACTATAAATGTGTTTTATTTTTGTTTTATGAAGGTATTGTGATGGTTATAATGGGAAACGTTATTTTATGCATGTGTGCATTTGTTGACAGAATTGCGTAGAATTTTCGTATTCTTTATTAAAGATATTGTGCAGGGTGCAGAGATCCAAGTTGTATATTGGTTTTTACTGAGTTGAAGCAAAGTAATTGCTATTATAACATTTTTAGAGGGGTATAATTTTAGGCAAATAAAATAAAAAAATATCTGTTAATGTGAAGATATTTTCCCCAAACTATAAGAAATAGTAACCTTCTAAATAAAATTACAAAATATTATTTCGTACACCCACTAGTTTTTTTGCCTCAAGTTATATCATTATTTAGAGTGTATGATAGCATAGGTATTTGTTTTATAGTAAGTCAAAATAACAGTTTTTTAAACAACAACTTACAATTAGTGAATTAATTTTTACTGTTCAAATTCATACAGCTTTGCTCAGATTAAACACTATCTTCTTAACGAGCTGTTCTTAAATATTGTCGTTGGTATCTCACAAGGTTTTATTAGCTAGTCCGGAGTTTTCATCGGCTTTTCTGAAAGTTAAAATTTTCAACATTTCAACGACTAAATTGACTAGTTTGCACAAACTTTTGAATCTACATACTTTAAATAGTATAAAGGCCTGTTTGGAATAAATTCAAGCAATATCATGTAAATATAATTTAAAATCTAAATTTTCCAATTTAAGCCTCACTATTCCTACTGTAAATATGACACATAAAATTTTTCTTTTCAGTACACTAACAATAACAGTCATTTTTAGCAATGATTTATTTTTCTATTGTATGTCTCATTTAAGCAAACTATATTGTATCTGTAATCAAATAAGCATCTTGGTCAACACCCGTGTTCTTAGCTAGTGTATATCACCGATTAAATGGCGCAATTTTATAATGACAGGGTACACTTAATTTGCAAATTGTGGAACTCCAACTCACAAAATTATCCTGCAAGGTAACGTACCGTTCAAAACCTTATAAAAGATTCTATTACCCCAATATAAAACCTAACTCCACGTTTGTCTACAATGTTTCAAAAATGTCATTGACTTTTTTATAAAATAAAGCTGCTTGTAAAGAAAAAAATAAGATTTTGTAATTCACCTAAGGTTTAACACAAGTAATAGAGTTTCATGGTCTTGATATCAAAACATTACTAATACTGAGTACAACAAAACGGTACTTCAAATGAACTAAATTTGGTAATACTACGCATACCATTCAACTTAGATTACAAACTGACACACTGAAAACATGAATAAAAAACAATTTAATAGGCTATAAACCAAACTAGTTTTCTTCATTTGAATCCGAAACTGAAACTATCTGAATCAAAGCCATAAAAAATAATGGATAAACCATAGAAGTGACGCCTGGTAAAACGATATTAACATTGTTTGCTAGAAAACATGGGTAAGAAAGAAGTCAATGTACGCTGGTTTCCGTCCCGTTTCTTCTTGTTTTTGTAAAGGGGGATTCTAGTAAAGCAGGCACATGGCCACATGTAGCGAAGTAGCGAAAGGTTATGTGAAAGATCGACATGGGCACCACAGCATGTAAAACGCAAATTGATTAGTTATGCGTTTAAAAAATTAGCATAAGTAAGACAGTCAAATGCAGTGAAACAATTGGATTACTTCTGCGTTTAACAAATTAGAATTAGTAAATCATTTAAATGCCACCAAAATTGATTTATGCCTAATGCCTAGTTCCGCGTTTAACAAATTAGTACCTAGGTATAAGTAGACCAGTCTAATGCCAAGAAAAGGAAATTATTTAGTTCTACGTAAAACAACTTAGACTAACTGAACCTGTCTGAAATATTAATTAAATATTAATATATTGTCTTAAAGCATAATTTAGTTTAGGTATACCTTAGGTTTCCAACGGATGTCAGCAATTTTCTTTGTCTCAATTACTCCGTTAAAACCAAAGCTTTAACCGTGGAAAACTATGAAGAAATTTTGCATTTTGTTATTCTTTTTCTTAAAGCAAGGTCACTTTGTCAGTGTATAATACTAGAATGTAGAGAGATCATATTGCATTGATTGATAGAAATTGCATAAAGTCAGCGTCATATATTTATTCATAAATCCGACGAGCGATGTGAAACAACGTACACCTTAGTAAACGCCGGTAATGTTCCAATTCGTTTGGAAATTAAACGTAATTGAAATATTTTGGCACTTCCACCCTTTGCTGGGTTGAAGTTTTTAAATATTCGGTAACATTTAATCAAATGAAAGCAAAAATTGTTATTGTTGTAGTGTCTAATTTTAGGAAATAATATGAGCTTTAATTTTGCAACGTTTGGAAATGGTGCTCCCATTTGTCGATAGGTATGGAAAATGAGTCACGTCGTCTGTGTAATGCACTAGGCGGTAATCTACTAAAGAAACCGAGCGATTTGATTCTTGAATAAACGGACGTGAGGCAACAGACACCTCAATAACCGCCACCAAATTAGAGCTTCTGTTCAGTTAACTTTTGATTTGATGCTCCAATCCGTTTGGAAACTTCCAGGCTTGGGTGATCACCCCATTTTGGTCAAGGGATTAGTGAATGTGATTAAGTGAAGAGGCTTTTCCAAAAGATGATTAGTGATTGGTGATTAATACCAATCCCAATCACCGGTGATTAAATGTTAAACGAAAATGCAAGGTCGAATAAGAATAGAGATTGAGTTTTTTTATAGACTTCTCATTTCGACAAAGTAATGTAGCAACAAACGCATACAGTTTATTAACAATATATCACGGCCAAGTATTTCAGCAGTATATCACAAGTAACTATTATACCTTATACCATTGTCGCAGAACTAATCACAACCCGCATAAGCGTACCTAAATTAAAGGTAATAGAATAGCAGCTTCATGGAGGTAGGACCTAAGTGATTAAGAGGTGATTAAAGGCTGTGATTAGTGTGATTATAGGGATTAGTGGTTGTGATTAAATGAAAAAATCTGAAGTGGGATTGGTTATTAAGTGATTAACTTAATCACCAATCCCGGATTGAGGATTGGTGATTCTAATCCGTGATTACCCAAGACTGGAAACTACACAATGATAATTGGAGTAGTTGTTACAATTAATGCATACACGGAGAAGTTTCTAATACTTCAGTGACTTTCAAACGGACGGCAGCAACGTTCTGATTTTGGTGTCTAATTATCAGAAATAATAAAAGCTATATCTGTGCAAGATTTGGCGATGTTGCTCCCATCCGCTAGAAACTTTTTAACAAAGCAGCATCAAGTAGTCAGAGTCAGCGTAGTGCTTTAATGAAACAGAGAAATTTAAGTATTGAACAATCGGACGGGAGCTTTAAAACACTAGACACCTCTAAAAATTCCAAAAAATCAGGGCGAATACTTGTCAGGTTTTGAAGGTGATGCTCCAATCCGTTTGGAAACTACATATATTGACATTTGGAGTAGTTGTGAAAGTGAATCCCTGAGTAGAGCACGAGGTAGAGAAACTCTCGTAACTTTCAAACGGATGGGAGCAACGTTTTGGTTTTCGTGTCAAATTAATAGAAAAAATAAGTGCATTACATTCGCAAAGTTTGAGGACGGTGCTCCCGTCCGTTTGAAAACTACATATATTGACATTTGGAGTAGTTGTGAAGGTGAATCCCTGTTGTAGAGCACGAGGTAGAGAAACACTCGTAACTTTCAAACGGATGGGAGCAACGTTCTGGTTTTGGTGTCAAATTAATAGAAAAAATAAGTGCATTACATTCGCAAAGTTTGAGAACGGTGCTCCCATCCGTTAAAAAGTTAATTGCAAATTAAAAGTTAATTGTTTTAAAATTTTAGCTAATTTTGAAATGTTTTTTGCTGGAATAGTGTAATATGTGCTTCTGATTTAATAGGATTTGAAGTACAAGTCAATATGTGTGAGCAAACTGCTTAAATTTCGAAAAAACTGAGTAAAAAAATGCGTGCTGTAGGGTGCATGTTTTGAGTTATTCTATTTCAAGGAAGCTTAAAGCAATAGCCTCTCTGCGTCTGTCGATTGATCAGCTGTTTTCTTCTGAGTGCGGGGGTCGCAGGATCAAATCCTGGCTTAGCCGAAAAATTTTTGCTTGCTTTTTTAGTTTAAACCTTTTACCTACAAAACGCAAGTAAAGATTAATTACAAAAAAAATGCCCAACTGAACCAAGGCGCCTAACATGTACCAGGAGAACGCGGTTAAATTTTAATTGTGTTCAGTATTCAGTATTCAGTATTCGGTTTTATTTGAGTGTTAAAAAATTTCAGGTAATACAATCAATGAACATTTATAAAAACACATTATAACATGCATTACTTGATCTCACAACTAAGATTTAACTGGGGTAAGTTACATTAAATTGTGTGGTCTTTCTGAGATGGGTTTTTGAATTACGTTGTGGCTGAAGTTAGGTTGGTTGAATTGCAATTTTATTGTGATGTGTTATGAACTCCAATTTAACTAAAATCTAACTTGGGTTAAATTTTAATTGCGATTTAACTGAAATATGGTTACTCACCACATTAACTAGATATCAGCAGCATTGTTTGCTTGCTGCTGACGGGAATCTGGTATTATCTTGATTTGTTGGGGGTATTGTGGGACGGGGGATTGTCAAAATTATTCTGGCGGGCTGCACGTTGTGTTCTTAGCACAAGATCACACAAGTTCAGTCAGTAGCTATCTTTCCCAACCATTCATTCTGACTCAAGAAATCTCACCAGAAGCAGAGTAATTTTGGCTAGAGGAATAAATTGTTGCAGAAAAAGTTTAACTAAATCATTGTCATTCTGTCACTTATTTTTTGTAGTTGCTAGTAAAACTAATCGTGGGTTGCTTCGTCGGTGGTTTTAAGTAGTTCGCAGTTACGGGATCAAAGGTTCAACATGAACAGTAACAATAAACCAAAGGTCAGCGGAAGTAAAGTCACTGTGCCTGTCACAGGCAGCCTGTGAACCCTGTCGGTAGTCCAATGAAAAGGAAGACTGAGAAAACCGAGGGAGGGGGGGATGGAAAGCGACTTGCTGTGGGGAAGTGGGGCTGTTCTAAGGACCAAACTGCTAATCAGGTGATCCAGGAGGAGGCTCCAACTGGCAAAAGACATGACCTTGCCAGGGAAAATGCCAAGCTTCGGGAGGAAAACCGGAAGTTGAAGGAGGGACAGGAACAACAGCAGTGGTTGCTAGCAACAATGCAGTTGGAGATTCAAGAGCTGCGTAGTCAGGTTTTGGGAAAGGCTACAGAACCGGAAGTGAAAACTAATGACAAGGTAACTAACGCGGTGTGAAAATCAGTTAACTAATTGTTTGATTTTAATGAAAATCGGGGGTTTAAAAAAAATAAATTGTGTTTTGATTAGGATGCTTCCGGTTCTCAATGGAACGGGAACAAGGTTGCGGATGAAATGATAGCGAAACCAGGTTCAAAAACTTCTGAGGTTGTAATTCCTTCAGAAATGAAAACTGTGAGTAAAGCGGGCTTGTGCTATTACGTACTTCAAACCGGAAGTGATTACGATTGCATCTTGGAGCAAATCAACAAAATAGATCCGTCCTTTGTCCCTACAACAGGCTTAATTGAAAGGGCTCTTGCTTTTAAGCAAATGGAACTTAGATGGGGACCTGAAGGATTCTTACGTAACTTTGTCCTTCCTTTGTGTAGCGGAAACCCAGGGGTTGATGTTGCATTTACTAAGCTGCATCGTAGAACTGTGTGGCTTCATGGACCAAGTGGGATGGGCAAGGAGGCCTGGGTTCGGAAGGAGTTTCCTCCTGAAAAGGGTTATCTTTACATTAACTCCAGAAAGGACCTGAAACGGTTTAAAAGCCAAGAGCACAAGGGAATCGTGGCAGTTAACTTTAAGATGGATCTTGTTCATTGGCCACCAAATGATTTACGGTTATTCTTGGGAAGCGAGCAAACTCGTGAATTCCATTTTGGAAGAAAGGAGGTGGTTATTCCGAAGGGGACTCAGAGGATCATCACTAGCGAGCAAGCACCTTCGGAAATGTTTCGGGTTTATGATCAAATTAAGGATGATGAGCGCCTGAAGGGCAACATGTGGAGAATTATTGCGGTTCAAATTTCTCGTCCCATCCACTAATTCCTAGTACCCGGGAATACCAGGTGAATCTTCACCACAATTCATGTGTGTAATCAAAAACTAAACCTTTTTTGTTACTCCTGGCTTGGCTAAAAGTTGGAATAAAGTTGATCAAAGTTAAATTCTAAGCTATTTTGTGTTTGCTAGAAGTTAGTTTTGTATTTTATTAAGGTTTACATAGAGAACAATTACTTTACTCATTTATCTTCAAATCCAACATAATCTTACCTTAATTAATGTATGCTGTAAGCACAAATTAAAAATCTAACTAAACATAAAATATAAATGTTCTAATGCTAAAGAAACAAATTTAGATAACAATCCACTTAGCAATAATACAAACACGAGTACTAAGTTTCCTGCTAATGATAACTTTCTTGGTAGACTTGGCCCGAAGTCTTTATCTAAACTGCCATTAGTTGCTGTGCAAATTGATTCTTTAATCATTCTAACTTTTTGTAAAATTACTACAGAAACTGGGTCTTTTAAATAAACTCCTAAGCATGATTGATATAATACTTCTTTGCCAACACTGATTGCTTCAATTTGCGTGTCTTCAGTCTTCACGTTTTCTAACATCCCAGCACTGACCTTCAGGTAAAACTAACACAACATTTTTACACGTTTGTAAATGATTTACCATTAAGGAATGCTCGATTTGCGTGTATTCTGATACAAAAGTTTTGCTAACTGACACATAACTGTTGTTTGTTTTGTCAAGCTTGCTAAGCCACACTTTAAGAAAGTAGTTTTCAGTTTATGGAAAGTTTCTCAAACTTTTGTGTTCATATAACTTCTTTGGTATAAAATTATATTGCTCAAACCTTAAATTATAGCTTTGCGTTTTTGCATTCCATTAAGCAAATTAGCGATATTGTAAACATTGGTTAGTAATATGCATACAAATATCTACAACGTTACAAAAACATTCTTCTATTCACTGATGAGTCATATTTAAACCTGATACCGTGCTCCGTATATTTTGTCGTTTTATAAGTGTTATTACTTTTAACCGAATAACCTAACAGTCCTTACCATCCAACTTTCATCTGTCATTTATTACTTTACGCAAAACTTTTGACAAAACGTTTCATCTGCCTGAATTTTTAACATGCTAATTGCAGAATTGAATAGGGCCTATGACCAGGGATTAGCATCCTTGGGATTATTCTTCTGCTAAAAGTAGTATTTATTAACTAGTTGTACCTAAAGGAATATCGCCGAAAAAAATACCCAAAAAACCGGAAATTTCTAGAATTGCGACATGGAAAAAATTTGGCAATTTTATGTTTACTGGATAGAACTATTTAATATTGGATGGGATTTTGTATGCTGAAATTAAAGACGAACTTGGACTTGATGATAGGTATTGTTTAGGTAGTAAAAATTTAATTATCTTTAAAATAAAAACCAATAAAAATCAATAGAGTTACCTAACGATTGAAAAATAAAATTACTTATAACTAATAAATAATAACTAATAGCTCAACATTCTGCGTATATTACTTAATTAATTTTAATACCAGATATTTGGTTGTTTGTGAAAATCAAAGTAATACTAATTTGAAGATAACTGGGTTTACACGATAATTTAAAATAAAAATCTCGCAAACACCGAGCATTATTTTTTCAAGGTTATGAAATTTGCAGTTTGTTTAATTTAAAAAAGTTTCTTCAAGATTGATAAATAAGTAGAATTTTGTTTCTTGTTTTATAAAACATGCATAAAATATAAATTAAGCAGATTTCAAAATAAATATAAATTCAAATGTAGTTTCTAGAAAACAAGTATACAGCCTATCAACATCTCACTACACAGCTATAGCGAAAATGTAATCTGACAAAAAGTGGCAAATATGTTGCCTCAAGCTCTTTTAGTTCTATTTTCCTATCAAATTATGCTACTTTGTTATTTGTTATAATCCCTTTGCATTTGTTAAACTAATTTCCTAAAGTATGGGAAATTTTACTACAGAAATATCATAGTATTAAGTTATCGTTTGAAGAAATACTGAATGTATGCGTAAGTTCTGATTTTGATGCAATGAAAAACTTACTGCTACCAGCTAATTATTAGTATTATTAAACGCACAAATTTTTGAACCTATTATTACTCTTCAAACTTGTTCTTTGTATATAAATTTAAAAATTCTTTTTTGACACACTAAATATAAAGCCGAAAACTGCTTCATACAATACAGATTTTGGGGAGTATTAATAATAACATTTGCAAAACGAATATGTAATATGGAAAGAAATGTACTACATACTTTGAACTTAACGAATACATAAGCAAGGAAAACCATTAATTGCAAGAAGTAAACTTTGTTTTACAAAGTAAAGATCTCTGAGAAATGTAGTAACCAATTGTATTCTAAATGATTTTAAATTATTAAAGACGTTTTCGAATACTATTGTTGAAGTAAATCAATCGCTATTATGGTTTTTTTAAATGATGAACAATACTTTTTTAGGTCATCAATGATATTTTGTGCTGCCTGAGGAACAATACCTACAGTTTTACAAGTGCACACATATTCATGGTCAAGACGGGTACATGATTTGGCATCGCTATTGTTCTTACAACACAGGTTAATTTGTACCGGATCCGCAACTGATGTCACACGCAAATCACACTTGCACGGAACGGGATAGGAATCACCGGCGCATGTATGTGTACCACATTGGCAATTGAAACGACGAAAAAACTGCAATAGGATTTCAGTTCAGTTTTAGAGTTTTATTAAACACACAAATACTTTCTTGCAACAAAATGATCGTGAAAATTTGAAAGAAATGCAAATATGCGCAAATTATTATTTTCGGTCTGCATAAATATTGTTTTACTTACGTCTTTAAGAGTGCCTGAAGCAATGGTTCCATTCCTGTTTTCCAATGTTAATGTGCCATACGTTATAAGGGTAAGAACCAGAACAAGAGACATCTTTAAATTTTGCATCTCGTAAGTTTTGAAGTAATAATTGCGACACAATAAATTAAAAGGAAATTCAATTTTGATTTTGTCTGAAATTTAAGAGATAATGTTGATTTCTAATACCTAAGGTATCTAAATCAAAGGTGACTACTTTATATTAGAAAAAACAAGCTGGGAACTGTTGAGTTCAATCAAGTTCCAAGTGTCAATATTGAATGACAATTTTTTTCTTTTCAACACTGGGTTACTTTTTTGTTTAAACCTATTCACCTTTGCAGAAATTGTAAAATGTATATACATGTATTGCATTAGTCCACTTTGTGATCGGTCGCCATAAACATTCAAATAGGATTATTACTGAACACAGGTGGTTGCTCTACCCGCATTAACCTCAGCTCAGATACATGTGTGGGTATGTAAATAAGGTTGTCGGTATGGGGTAGCTATAGCAAAGCATGCATTCACTTATTCATTTTCATTTGGACGGAAAGTTACTTGAAAAATGTAGTAGGAAAAAGATAAAAGCTTTATTCCGGATAAAAATATAAACATCAATACAAACTTGTGTTATTCAGCTTTGCCTTTTCAGCTTTCGTTGTAATAAAAGGATTATTTACTGCAACCTGAAAATACTAGGTACGCCGTGGGAATAGGGGTATAATAATATGCGTGTATGTAGACATTCATCAGCAAGGGTTGACAATGATTCTGGTTTTTACTGGAACTACTAGTGGGATTAAGTTCAATTCTGAAAACGATTTACCATCTACATAAAGTAAAGCTGCAATTTTAGGATGTCGTTTCTTTAAAGTCTTTCACATTCGGGTAGGAAATAAGACAATTTTTGTTCCTTGACGGTTTTGGGTACACATTGGGTGAGAGTATAGTACACTTAATTCCAGCAATTAAATAAATTCACATTTAATTCGAAAAACAAATTTTACATTTCAATTTCCAAAAACTGTTAAAGCAAAATAATACAATGGTCATATTCCGTGGATGTTTTGTGCATGTAAAACAAAGAAACTGTTAAAATGGAAAGGGAATTAATTTTTCTGAGCCCATAGCATGCATATAAGTTTTCGTACATATGAATTCTATCAATCGACAAAATGTATAAAATGTACCCAAAAAAATTTAATCCTATTTTTTATTACATAGGATCCTACCTGTGGTATTATTGCACTAAAAATGCTTGCATTTACATGAAAAAGTTCACAATAAAAACATTATTTTCTATTTGGTAGGATTTTGAACGTTGAGTGGTGTGTTGTTAGCAGATGTTACTTTGAGCTTCCATTAAAAAAGCAATTAATATTTAATCTTTCAATTGTCTCAGTATCAATCCGGAATGTTGGCGGTGACGTAACGTAGTGAGCCTTTATTAAATTTCATTTTGATAAAAAGAAAATGTTGGATATGTATGCCATCTCCTTCTTTGTTAACGTAGCCACCAACTTTCCGATGCAAACAGTTATATTATATTATAATCAAAAGTTTTAAAACCACTCCTTTAGCACGGTTACAGCAACAGAAAAAGGCTCGTACTGGTGAGGTATTTTGTAAGCTTTTTGTAAATATGATTAAATATGATTGTAAGCACTGGACTTTGTCGCCTTGCACTGATTTTTCCACGGAACCCTAAACCCAGAGCTGCTACGGCGACAGCGATAAAGTTAATCCGCAACAGTCGGTGAGATAAATTTTAAAGTACCTGAAACATTTTACGACCTGCTCTTGCACTACTCTTTCCTGAGAAAGGGTTTGAGACTAGGTATTAGAAAATTATGATTTTATTACAAACACACATTTTTAAAGAAGTTGGATTCTTTTGTGTTTGTATTTTTTTCTATTGGGAAAAAAGACCGAAAGCACCAAAAAACCTAAATGTTTTTTGTGTTCTTTTGTGCAATCAGTTCTTAAGGACTGAATTTTCTCGGAGCCAACCTAAAATATAGACTAAGTGTGTTCAGCTACCGAACTAAGAGTGAATAGAAAATTTGCTGAAGTACCACTTGTGACACGACGTATATTTTATGCATTTATGTAAATACCGAACAATTTTAGGGCTTGACGTTGGATTGTTAAAGTGCTTGGTGTTCTGCAGAGTGTTCTCACGTTGCATAAAAATGTTATGAGTGGATGTATCCATCAAAATTGCACTAGATCTCTTACAGCGCAATACTGAATGGACATCGTGTGCTGATAATCTTACTTTGGGAGATGTTTCCACTCTATTATATTTGGTTTCCGAAAATTTCATAACATGGAGAGGAAAATTCTACAGGCAGACCAAAGGTACACCTATGGGTAGTCCCTTATCACCAATACTTGCCGAGATCTATCTCCAAAACATGGAAAATCAACTCTTACCCTCTATACCGCACATCAAATTCTGGGTCAGAAGTGTAGACGACGTCTTTGCGATCGTCAGAAAAAGGAAAGAAAACGACATCTTATCAATCTTAAATAATTTCCATATTGACATCAATTTTACAATGGAGTTAGAATCAGAGAATAGCCTAAATTTCCTGGATATTACAATAACACGGAAACCAAATGGCTCATTAGGAAGAAAAGTTTATAGAAAGCCAACTCATACGAATCGATATTTGGATTGGACTTCCCACTACCATAGAAGCCAGAAGGTTAGCGTGATTGACTCGCAGACAGTTAGGGCATTGCGAATCTGTGATGAGGATTCATTGCAAAGTGAACTAGACTTTGTAGAATCTGTTCTCATTTCAAACGGATACCCACGCAACATTGTTCATAAAAGGATGACAACAATTGTCGATCGACAGTCACATAATTCAACAAAAGATCCTACCGAAGATCTAAAATGGGTAGCAATACCTTACATTGGAATAGTCACATATCAAATCGCCGGGATAGTACGGAAAAACCTGAACAGGGATTTGGGTTTTTTCACCGGTTTCAAACTAAGCAGAAGTTTAAATAACTTCAAGGATTCTGCTCCCAGGATGCTAGCAGGAGTTTATGAAATTCCTTGTTACTGCGGTATGGTATACGTTGGAGAAAGTAAGAACGTTGACAGGAGGAAAGGGGAACATGCTGCGGACTTAAGAAATAATCGCACTGCTCAATCTGCTTTGGCTGAACACAAGGATATGAACAGCAACCATAATTTTAATATTGACGGCACCGTCATTCTTTGTTACGAAAGTAGATGGTTCCAACGAACCTTCAAAGAAGCGATCTTCATACAGAAGAGACCCAACAACATCAACCGGAACACGGGCCTGGATATCACTCCCTGGATACCATTAGCACTGGACCTCATATAATTTTATCTTTTATAATATGTGAACCAATTTTTAAAAGTAATGTAGTTCCCTTTTCGCTTTGTTTTTTCTTGTACAAATTTCTCCTGAAGAAGAATACGGCAAGTATTTGAAAGCTTGAGATTTTTAATAAACTAGCAACCTTTAAAGCCAAAAATGTCTACATCTAACTAGTTATGAGTATTGTAAAACACTGCAAGGCGGATTTTAAATATTTAGAAAGGTTCGTCTATTTTATATATTATAAAAGTTGAAAGGCCCTAACTACGGATAATACATTAATAGAAATAGACTTTTCAGCATCTACTCAATTCAGTGCTTAGTAGCGTGCTACGTTTTGGTGAGAAATTGGTTGCTTTTCAATATTTGTGCATGTTTGCAAAAGTTATTCCATTTTAGGTTTGTGGAATAAATTTATTCCATAATGGAATAAATTAAGCCATGTCTGTTGACTGTAGTTTAACGTTCTAAGTACATATATAAATTTAATCAAGTTTTGCAAATTGAAAGTCTGTGAAAATCAAGGTTACGCTAATCCGGAGATAACCCCTTCAACCTGATAATTAAAAATAACAATCTTGTGCAAGCTTTGAATTAAATATTTTTATGTAATTTTCTATAATTTATTGTTTATTTAGATGTTCATTTTTCAAAGTTATTTCGTGTATTTGATTTGCTTATAAATTAGATTTTCCTTTAATTTTAGGATACATCTATAAATTAAAAATTTAGCGGACATCAAAATATTAACTTAAATGTAGTTTCTAGAAAACGTTCCAGCCTAATTAAAAACATTGGTATGTTTTTTCATAAAAATGTTAATTTAACTTGACTTCATACTCAAAGCCTATAGAAACCATTGGGTGCTACCTACAGAACTGTAAGCCCCAAAAAATACTTTGTAACGTAGGCATTCAATTATTCTGTACTGAGCTCAATTAACTTAGCATCAACCCTAATAATTTTCAAACCCTTTAGGACAACTTGTTTGAAAGTTTATATATACTTGGTCAACAATTTAATATACTACGATGTAGGCAATTATTTCCGTTTTCGGACCAAAGTGCATCTATCCTAAAGACAGTCGAGATCTCAGTACAGTAAAAATACTCAAGCTAACAATAAATGGTAAAAATCACCAAGCTCTTTACAGTTCTTTTTTGCTATCATATTACGCTATTTTTGTAATCTACTTTTCTAAATTATTATAGAAGAATTAAAGAATGTTTGCAGATGCTCTGGTTTTGATGCAATATAACAATTTAGTGCAACAATTTAACTATTATCATTTACAATATTTCTGGGTATAGAATTTTCAATACTATTCTTGACACAAGAAGTAACGTACAGATTATTTTTGTACCTTAACGATTTTGTGGAGAACCACATAATCAACAAATATAGTAAAAACGTAAAAAGGAAAGTAATAACTGGAAGAAATGAAACTTGTTTTTGTTGAACAATCAGTTGAATTAAATTCAATTAAACACTTATTAAAAACCAACAATTGCAACCCAAAAAGTTTTCAATTGTTAAGGTTGTCTGGTAGATGTAATGTTGAAAACTGTATGGTGAATACTAACAATAAAATGAATTTTGAACAATCCACTCCTGTAAAAAGTCAGGAACAACACCCTGGGGGTCACAACCGCATGCAACGTTGGTGCCAGAACGGCTACACGGCTACAGAATCACAAGATTTTATTGGTCGTTTGGATAATTGCAGGGACAACATTTCAGATTACTTATACGATATTCCTCACAAAAAAGTAAACCACTTCAGGACATATATAATTGCCCACGTTTTTAACTCAATTTTACAAAATTATAGTTATATCACAAAATCAAGATATTTATGCATCAACAGAAAGTTAACTACAGAAAAATACGAGGATATCATGTAGGGCAATTCCTTGCTTGAGTTTGCGATTGTATTCCAGACAGCTGCAACTGCTTTACATTTTCCACTTTCTACCATTGACAACTACAATACTTGGAGATTTGTAAGCTGTGGAGTTAGAAGAATAGAAAGTTTGTCTTTGGAAGTTATAGTCGCATTTTTTAATACCAAATACTCACATAGACTTTTTTTTAACTACTCGGTCCAGCTAGGACTAGTTTTTTTTTTAGGAATTTAGAACAATGAAAGCCATAAAAATACCTTTTTACTGTATCAGAAAATTGTATGCGGCATGTACGCACACACAAAAATCATTTATACGCAGGTATCTTAAATACCAAGTCGTAGGAGTATTTTTTTAAATGTGTAGGAAAATGAATGCTAAAACAAAATGCGCATTAACATGAAAGAAAAAATTGTGAACATGAGATTTGTTTTCAATACGTGATACAGTCTGCACCCTTTCTCGGAGACTTGCTCTCTGTAAATACATGTTTGATTTAACACACAAATTTTTATGGAAATTTACAAATCAACCCTTCGTTCACTTTTTTAAATTTTTTGCTTGGGATGCGAAAATATTTCTGGGTATAAACAAAAATATGCATTTGGGGGTTTCCAAACATTATTCAAAAGCCGATTATTTTATCCATCTTAAGCAAAACAATGCAAAATAAAACACTACGAAAAGAGTATAAAAGGCTCTATGATTTGCATTGAGCACTTAAAGTACATTTGACCCCTGCATTATTCCTCCGGATGTTTTCCTTGCGTGGAAAGCGATTTCATCAGGAATATTCATACGTGCTAACTTATTACGTTAAATGGTGTTAAATTATGCGTATCTGCGGGGTGTCCCAATGTTAGCTCTGCATGAAGTTATGAAATGTATTACCATTTTTAAGATATGGCTTCAAGAAAGGTACTTTTGTTCCGAATATTATTAAAATTTTTAATTACAGCAGCGGTCATTGCGTTTTGCTTTCATTTTTGCACTTAAGGAGGTACGGGTAATATACTCAAATTTTACAGAGCAAGGTCACTACCACCACGTTAGATTTACGCAATTTTATGTCGTTTAATCAATTGAATCCTATGAAGATAACAAAATTAAATCAGCTTGAAATTCAAAAGATGATAATAGCATTTGTTTTCTGAATCTATTGTAATTTCTCATTTCGTGAAATGATAGAAAAATCATTTAGTCATCTTTGACATTTTGTAGCTTTGTAACCCAACTATTAAAAAAAACTTTCTTGTACTTGTCATTTGGTTCAGTCATTTTGAAATGAAATATTGCGATGAAATATGACCAACCGGAAATTACACAGCATTCACTGTAATACTTCAGAATACGTTTTTCATGCTAAGCAATCTGCTTGTCAAAGTCAGCATATGAATGATGGGGAGCAAACAAGTAGTCAACAATTTATTTCTGTAGACAAAATTACTCTGCTGATTGCAGTCTGCTTCTGGTGAGATTTCTTGAGCCTTGAGTAAAAGAATCAGAATGAATGGAATGGTGAGAGTGGTGACAGCGCTGCTGAAAGAATGCACTGAGAAAACAACGTGCAAACCGCCAGAATAACTTTAAAAATCCCCCATCCCACAATACCCACAACAAATCATTTATCAAAAAATCAATATATTATTCAGTTTTTGAATTCAAAAGTTTGTTTCACGCAAGCTAACATTTATTAAGGTTCACGTATTGAACATTTATTCTTATCACCTTGATGCGTCTGTCCGTAAGTCCCTCCGTAAGCACGATACGTACTCAACGGTTCAACATATTTCAATAGTGTTTTCGAATATCGATTGCTACGAAGATCCCTTTCGATCCAATCCAATAACCAGAGAGTACCTAAAAGGTTCTTAAAATACTATTTTTTGCACCATTTAAACGGCACAAGACTACAGCAATTTCATTACTGACGTGCAAATAGGACTTACAATGACTATCTTACCTAGCTACAAATTTGGATACCCATCAGCAATTAAAAGTAACTAAATGTACCCACCGGCAACTAAGGTTTCATGTGTGTAGTTAAAAGTAACCAAGAATTATCAAGTGTTAACAACGTTGATTAAGGATTATCAAGGGGAAACAAGTTACCTAAGTTGCACGTCAATTTTACTTCAACCATACCAGGGTTTAATAATCTTAATTTTTTTATGTCTGTTCACTAAACCCTACACTTTGCAAATTCGCCATTTATAGTTATAAGTACCAATAATTTCAAAGTCAAAAGTTCACGAGTGCTTTAAATAATCTTTTTTATTTTGATAAAGTGATAAATATGTGACGTTAACCAATGAATATACATTTTCCAAACAGAACAATTTTTTAGCATATTTTTTTATTTTCAACTAAAACTAATCACTCAAAATCATTAATACAAATGTATTTCATTAAATGGGACAACTTTCTTTTTCCAAAATTCACTCGGAATCCTTTTCAGGGCAGTGGCTGCCTCTAGAAGTCCGCGTTGTTTGGCCTTGTTCCACTCGACTCTTCTTGCCAACCGTTTAATCTCCCGTACCAAATCGTCCCGAATCAGTTTCTCGTTGACCAAGTCCTTCATAATACATTTCTTGATCTCCTGTTTTGCCTTCTCCATTCCCAGCTTGATCGCAAGTAGTATCTTGAAAGAACCTTTAATTCCGGAACTGCAAACTAATTAAAACCAAAAACTTAAGCCACAATTAGTTTCGCTAGCTACTATACAATTTCTGGTTCAGTGACAGAATGATAATTATTTAGTTAACCTTAACTATAGTTTCAAATCAATATGATTGGAATAAATTTTCACCTACGTGAACCTTAATAAAAAGTATCCGTGCGTATTAAAATATTAAGTTAACTTAAAATATTTCTACCGCACTTTATAATCATTTAAATCAAACCTTTGAATATCTTGATTTGTTCGGGGTATTGTGGAACGAGGGATTATCAAAATTATTCTGGCGGTTTGCACGTTGTTTTCTCACCAGAAGATCACAGGCTCAGCAGCGCAGCCACCCCAACCATCAATTCATTCCGACTCAGAAGCAAACTGCACTCAGCAGAGTAATTTTGTCTAGAGAAATAAATTGTTGTAGAAAAATTTCAGATTAACAAAATAATTATCATTCTGTCTCTGAACAAGAATTCTTGTAGCTGCAAGCAAAACTAATTGTGGTCGCTTTTTTTGGTATAGTTTTAATTAGTTCGCAATTCCGGGACTAAAGCTTCAAGATGAACAGTAACAGTAAACCGAAGGTGAGCGAAAGTGAAGTCACTGGACCTGTGAACCCTGTCGGTGGTCCAGTGAAAAGGAAGACTGAGGAAACCGGGGAAGGATGGGAGGATGGAAAGCGACTTGCTGTGGGGAATGGTGATCCAACTGGGAGGGATGACCTTGCCAAGGAAAATGCAAGGCTTTGGGAGGAAAACCGGAAGTTGAAGGATGGACAGGAGCAACAGCAGCACTTGCATTGCATCTTACGATTGCATCTTGAAGCAAATTAACGAAATAGATCCGTCTTTCCTGCCTAAAACAGGCCTAATTCACATGGCCCTCATGATTAAGCAAATGCAATTGAATTGGGGACCTGCAAAACTCTTGGCAGACTTTATCTTGCCCTACTGCCAAGGAAACAGGATCAACGATGTATTCTCGGAAAAAGACGACATTCGCACTGTTTGGCTTCATGGACCGGGTGGGATGGGTAAGGAGGCATGGGTCAGGAAGGAGTTTCCTCCACAAATGGGCTACCATTACATTAACTCCAGACAAGACCTGATACAGTTTAACTTCTGGAAGCACAAAGGAATCGTGGCAATTAACTTTGAGATGGATGTTGTTCATTGGCCAGCAGAAGATTTACGGACATTTGTAGGAAGTGATGGCCCTGTCTCCCGCTACTTCCATTACGAAGGTGATGCGACCAGGATTCCGTATGGAACTCAGAGGATCATTACCAGTGAGCAGGCACCCTCGGAAATGTTTCGGATTTATAAAGACGAATACGTTGAACATCTGAAGGGAAACATGTGGAGGACCATTGCGGTTCAAGTTAATCGTCCCATCCACTCATTGATTTCCTAATGCCCGAGAATACCAGCCAAATCTTCATCTGAACGTTAATTCCAAGTGTTTAATCGAAAATTAAACCTATTTTGTTACTCATGGCTCTTCTAAAAGTTGGAATAAAGTTGATCTAAATAAAATTCAAAGCTATTTTGTATTTGTAATTTTGACCAATAATTATTTTTAACGTAATTAATTTATGCTGCAAGCAAAGCACATAAATATTGTTAATCTAATTAAACATACTACATAAATATTCTAAAGCTAAGCAAACAAATCCAAATTACAATCCACTTAGCAGTAATCCAAACACGAGTACTAAGTTTCCAGCTAACGATAACTTTCTTGGTGTACTTGCTCCAACTTTATCTTTATTTGCACTCCTTTAACTCTTTGTAAAATTGCTACCGAAACTGGGCCTTTTAAATATACTCCTAAGCTTGATTGATAAACACCTTCTTTACCTGAACTGACTGCCTGCTGCTGCTGCTGCACCTGACTGCTTTGTTTCGCATTCTTCTCGTTTTGCAGCATCCAAACACTGACTTCCTGCTAAGTCTAGTGCAACTTTGTTCGTTTCAACTATATCAATGCTCCAAAAATATTACGCATGTTTTTGTCGTAAGTTAAGATAAACAAAAACCAAAAGTAAAATGAGCACTGAAGCAGCACAAGCCTTCATTTTAAAACTTCTTTCCTTCTTTATTCAGCTACCTCATTAAGTTGAGTTTCTTATTGCAAGGTACACATAGGTATATACAAACAAAGCCACAGAGCCACTGGGAAGCGTATAATTTGGCTTAATCTGATGGATTATAATGTAACAGCTACATAACGAACCACGGACGTTGGTTCTTGTAGTTATCACGTAGTTGAGCTTGTGAAGCTAATATTGATGTTTTATTGTGTCATGGGCAAGAACCCTGTTGATTTTGAACTTGATCGATCAATTTTCTGGAGTAATATGATACCGTAATAGGGTAATATTTAGTGTATAACTTTGAAGTTTAACAAAATAAGTCCAGATTTCTCAACTAGGTAATCCGTGGTCGTGCTTCACATGTAATATGTCGTTTTTTTAAAAATAAAGGATAATGCTTTCGAAGCATTAGTGACCTCTTGACTTTCAAAAAGATCTTTATTGCACGGATAATTTGTTTCCAACTTGGTAGTTTAGGGCAGTGTAATGATATACTATAAAAATTATTTTTATCGTGACAAACAACAACATGTTATAATTGATTAGGCTTCGTCCACTAATGACGTCACTTTAAAATGCCGATTTTTTGAGTGACCCACTGACCCCTGTCACTATTTCTTAACATTAGAAGATAGGGCACTTACCATAGGCCGTCACCTTTTGACCCAAGTGACCCACCGACCCTAAAAAGTGATGTCATTAATGGATGACGCCTTACCTCTATAATTGTCCAAAACATTTTTTGGGTACATATTGTTTCCACCTATTTACCCACCGGTATACACTGAGGTTAAAATGTTATAGTTTCTAGTACCCAATACCAGCCACGTGTATTTAAAATTAATCATTCTAAACCTGTTTTTGCGCAGCAGAATTCTTAATGATACCCCGTGTTGTGTACTGTTCCAAATCATTTGCGATCTGCAAGCACCAAGACGGTACCCCAATGCAAGGCCTCGAGCACAGGTAGCTATTGAATTATTCAGTTATCTTAGAAAATATGTTATTTGTCTGTCCTTGTTGTCTGTCCACTGCAGTAAAGATATAACAATCAAGGTGCTACATTGCAGTTAGCATAACTTACCAAATACCTTGTTCCCTCTTTTTAAAGAGAACTCACCTATTGTAAATTCAAATAGCAATATAAAAGGTGTTTGGTTAATGGTTAAGCAGGATTTGGTACTTATCAATAAGCTAAAAAATGCCGTGGTATATTAAAATATTAATTTTTAGTCTTTTCCTGACTGTGTCTCCAAGTAAATGTCATACAATATCTATTACAAACCTCTTAGATGCTTTTGTTCCTGAACAAAATGTAGGTACTAAGAATAAGTAAGCCCTTAAAATAAAGCAGGCGCAAGAAGTTGCCACAAATCTCCAAAACACAAGGTATACCTACCCAGTGATAACAAACTTCCACAAGCTTCTAAAGCCTATAATTTCTGCTAGATGCTTTGTGGCTTTGAACAATTATCAGAACGTTAATATAAAAATGATAACGTTCTACCCGCTTATAATTCGCAACATGGTTCCTGCTTTGTTGTCAACCAAGAAAAACTCGCAAATGTTGCACAGACACATCATCATGATTCCTAAAGGAAAGCGAAATACAAACGAGAGCGTTTTATCTTTTCCAGGAGTTTACTATTGTAAATTGTCGCAGTGTTTAAACAGTTACATTATTTCTGACAAGGTCTTTAAAAGCAGCTTATGTGTTAATTTAAACTTCACAAAATTTTTTGTTGCTACAAAACCATGGTACTGTGCGGCACAACTTGAACTCTTTCGGCCGAACTATGATCACAAATCCGTTGCTTATTTGCCTCTGTTTTCTAGGCCAATGGACAAATTTGTGAGAACACTTCAGGTTCTTCATATTTTTGTGGATACTAACAGAGAATCAATATACAGCAGAAAAAGACTTATTCAAAACCGTGTATATGAGGATGCCCAAAATAAGCAAATTGTACAAGATGTGCACTGTATAGTTCATGTTCTTTTTGAACAAGAACATTTTTATGAACTAACAGGAAGACTAGCAAATATATCCATCTATCGTAGTTTTCAGAGAGATATACACTACCACACTATTTTATTGAGTACCTGGTCACGAATTGTTTCAATTGAAGCTATTGTAGACCTTGCGCTGCCTGCAAACCAGCGAATCAATTGGGAAATTAGGGGAACCATGTTTGCAAACTATGACTATCTTTTAAATACATGCAATCTAGGAAACCCAGTGTTGGAATTTTTTCAAGGTAACGATATAAAATCTCGCAAAATCGGGCATTTATTTGTCTACTTATTAGAAGATGTTACCAACATAGCTAATCAAACCATAGAAAAACAAGGGAAGAATGCAAAATTCTGTAAAATGGGGAAACGTTTTAAGACATATCAAGAAATTGCTAAGTTACATTTCACACCTCAGTATTTTATCTCACAACCATCACACGAATTTTCCCTTTTGATGCACTTTCCACTACATAATCGTAGGTTTGTCAGTTGTGGAAAACCACAACTTGGTCGGATTCAGTTTAAAGAGTTAAGCGCCGCGTATGAAAGCCACGTGTGGATTGGTATTACAGTTTGTATTATTTTATTTGTTGTATCAGCTAACATGATAACAGGAGTCAAACATTTGTGCACTGAAATGAAATTTCTTACATCAATATACAAAGTGCTAGTTGAACAGGGGGATCCTTTCTCTAGCAAATTTCTCAGTGCTTCAAAACTTCGTATTCTAACGGGAATTTTTCTGCTAATGGGAGTGATCCTAAGTAACGCCTACAAAAACGTTAATGTGTACAATCTGATTCTACCTCGACCCAGAATTCGTTTTGAAACCTTGCAAAATTTGTTGGTCAATGAGTTTAAAATGTTTGCGCCCAGTGCAATTATTGGAAAGGGTTGGGATAAAAATATAATTCCGAACGGACATCGTATATACGTGAAACATAACACTTCGATATACACAATTGTATCCTCACTTTACGACGTACCGGGGATTATCTCTGATTTTCAAATGGAAACACCGTCTACTAAAATTGCGCAGAAAATGTATGATGCAACTCGTTTACATAGTCGCGTAGGCGATATATTTCTTGAAAGTGAATTTGGTGTTGAATTGCATACAAGTTTTAAGCCTATAATGAATTGTAAGAATAATGGTAATTATTATTGCTTTGTGAAAAAGGAAATGATGATCTTACAACAAGAGCTAGAAAATTGTGAGAACGTGGCAGTGTTTTATTCGACGGGTGGATGTGCTGCAATTGCAAATGGTTTGCAGCGTAAAGGTATTCCGGCAGATGTTAGTTCTGAAACGTACTTAAGCCCAAGTTTAAAGGTTGACCCATGTGACATTGTTCCACCATTTGTGTTGCGGCGTATAAAAATGATTCGTAGTTCAGGCATTTTTGAATGGTGGGAGAAAGTACTTGGTAGTCATAATTTCACTCCCATTCGAAAGCCCACTAAAGTGCCAAACATGAAAGGAAATATTATAGTTATATTTGTGGTTTTGGCGGTAGGTTTATTAATTGGAGTTGTATGCTTTCTATTTGAAAAAATGAAAAGTATTTGGCGAGGGATTTGTATCTGGTGGAGATTTTCAAAGCATATTGCAAGGTATGCAAAATATTTATTTTTGTTATCCTTAAAACAAGTTTTCGGATACTTTGTGAGGTAATTAAGAATTGGGACGCGACGATACGTAACCAAGTCAATCGATGACTTAATATTTTATTATAAGCCAGGGAGTAGAGAGTAAGCTTGCCGAAAATCAGTACCATTAAAATAAACAAGTGGCTATTGCAGCCAAACAATTTAGGATTTTGACAAACTTCGGATACATTGATTTGGTCATGAACTGACCAATAATCATTTGTCACATGTACCTTGTTAAAATTAGTAAGACAAGCTTAGTTAGAGGTAATTCCCTATTATTACAATCTGTAGAACTGCTGAACATAACTATAAATATTTGCAACAACTGTTATACTAAATAATGAGTAATATATAGCTTGTAACAAAATCTTTGTTAGTACACTTAGAAAACCATTGCCAAGAACGGCATGGATATTAGGTATAATGTCCTCCCAGTAGTAGGAATATTTAGCAAGGCTCCAACGGAGTATTCCTTGTCTCTATATTAGAAATGCATGTTTCAGTCTGCTTGTATTACCAGATTGAGTTTTGCAATATGAAATTTGGTGACTGGAATGTTCCAGGCCATTTATTTCTCCATTTAACATGTTTTGTTAAAGACCTTCAAATACAGCTGCTCCTGTGCTGGTAAAAGCAACATTTTTATATATTTCTGATGCAACAGAAACCTTCAATGAATTATAATGAATCATGTCGTATTGTGTATTCATTGGAATCCACCCTTCCAAGGGAATTTGCAAAATTGAAAACAAAGTAAGTTTAAAAAAATAAGCGAGCAAACAAGATACTTTAATTTAAGGGAAAGGGGAATTTGTATTCCGTACGGAACTCAAAGGATCGTGATTAGTGGACAAGCACCTTCCGAAATGTTTCACGCTTATAAATTTCAAGACAAAGATGAACACCTGCAGGGAAACATGTGGAGGACGATTTCCATACAAATTTCGCGTCGTATCTACCCTTGAATCCAAAAAAGCAAATAATATATTGTCAAAAGATTTATTTCAATTTATTACTCTTGGTTTCTTTCTAAGTTGAGAGAAAGTTCATTTTAATAGAAATCATGCCACAATTATTGCTGGATTTCATTTTCACCGAAACGTTCCAACAAATTCACAACACTAAATTTGAATTATTTTTATTTGTTTGCATGCACACGAAAAAATAAGTATTAAAATGCACGTGCTCTCTTTATTTATTGGTCATAATGGAAATACACTGAAAGTGACGCCACTACTAACTAGAAAACTGTTGTTACTCCATTTTTATGATTTAAAACGTTGAAACAGAATGTTTCTAACTCGAGTAATGGAATGACGTAAAGCGAGACTAAGAAAATTTTCAAAATGTTTGCAATAAATTTTCATGCTTTATTTAGTTTGCGGAGTAGTACCGAGTTGCCATAAGACAGTTGGCAGTAAGACCAGCTCATGTATTCCAATGAAACGAATTGGAGTTGAAAAACTTATTTAGTAAATTGGTTTAACGGGGTAAACCAACTGTATACACATGTGTGAGCTAGATTAATTTAATTTTGAATTTAGTGAGATTACACTATTTTTTGATTTACTGAATATCAGCACATGGCAGAGTCCCCATGGTATTGGTTCTTGCCTGGTATGGTTCACGCAAAAACCGAGGTTGCGCAGACAGTTGAGGTTTTGAAGCGGTTTAAAAGCCAAATCCCGACAGATTTATTTCTTATTCGCGTATTCATCCAAATGCAACACACGAGCTGAGAAACATTGTTTATACCTAGGTACTTTACTTCCACTTGTGCAGGCAAACGCAATGCCAACAAATAAGATGTTTGCATTAGATAAGTCAAGACCTGCACTCCACGAGTTGTTTTGAGAAAGAGTAAGAACACGCGACCCGGGTGCAGTGGCAGACTCGTATTTTTTAAATCGCTTAAAACCGTGTCCATTCGAGAGAGCACCTTAAACTGACCTTAGAACCGCTGACCGAAAAATTTTATGTCATTCGGTTTAGCCGCTAGGGGGCTTCAAAGACGAAAAACGTATCCAGAGCATAACTCTTGACAGAAACAAGATATTATCATGAAACTTTCACCAATCGACAGCTTAAAATGTCCTACAGGCAGCTAAGCCAAAAAAGTTTCAAAAATATTAAAACCCGATTTAAAAAAAAATAAAAACTTTAAATATGGACGGTATTCAGAGACTAGCGTCTAAACCAAAACTCGTAGCGACTTGAAACTACTTTTATCGTGTTCTACGGGTCCTGTTACAGGCAGCTAAGTTAAATTCTTTCACTTAGCTGACAATTTAGTCATAGAAATTAGCCAAAATTAGAGTACGCAGGTGTCCGTCACGTGCTGCTGTTCGGTATCCAGAGCCTAGCGTCTAAACTATAACTCGTAGAGACTTGAAACCACTTCTATCGTGTTCTACGGGTCCTGTTACAGGCAGCTAAGTTAAATTGTTTCACTTAGCTGGCTATTTAGTCATATAAATTAGCCTAACTTTGTCCGTCACGTGGTGCCGTTCGGTATCCAGAGTCTAGCGTCTAAACTAAACCTCGTAGAGACTTGAAACTACTTTTATCGTGTTCTACGGGTCCTGTTACAGGCAGCTAAGTTAAATTAATTCACTTAGCTGACAATTAAGTCATAGAAATTAGCCAAAATTAGAGTACGCAGGTGTCCGTCACGTGCTGCTGTTCGGTATCCAGAGCCTAGCGTCTAAACTATAACTCGTAGAGACTTGAAACCACTTTTATCGTGTTTTACGGGTCCTGTTACAGGCAGCTAAGTTAAATTGTTTCACTTAGCTGGCTATTTAGTCATATAAATTAGCCTAACTTTGTCCGTCACGTGGTGCCGTTCGGTATCCAGAGCCTAGCGTCTAAACTATAAATCGTAGCAACTTGAAACCACTTCTATCGTGTTCTACGGGTCCTGCTACAGGCAGCTAAGTTAAACTAATTCACTTAACTGGCTTTTTAATTATACAAATTAGCCTAACTTTGTCCGTCACGTGGTGCCGTTCGGTGTCCAGAGTCTAGCGTCTAAACTAAACCTCGTAGAGACTTGAAACCACTTTTATCGTGTTCTACGGGTTCTGCTACAGGCAGCTAAGTTAAATTCTTTCACTTAGCTAGCTAGTTTTAGAAATTAGCCAAATTCAAAGGACGCATGAGTCCGTCACTTGGTGCCACGCGGTATCCAGAGCCTAGCGTCTAAACTATAATTCGTGAAGACTTGCAATGCATTAAAAACGTGTTATAGGTAAAAGTACCACATAAAAGATTCATTAGAAAGCGCTTGGATATCTAGCGAATTTTTACTCTACCCAGAGACCCATTTTGTTGGAATTGTTGATCCATTAATCCATCAGTGAACGCCATGCAACATCATACCTTGTCACAAGAAAGTTTCTGCAAATTCCTTCATGAAAACGGCATCCCCCATTTAAGATAACATGGAAATTAATATTTCGAACTTGCATTGCATTTGCATTAAATGGGACAAGAATAATATGTTATTAAATCTCATGCTGACATGAACAAAAACCTTTTTTTACCTTTAAAAAGTGAGACTTTATTTAAAACCTTTAAATTAAAAGTATTAACATTTAAAGAAAAACGAAGAATTAATTTAAGCAAATCAAAACAAATTTACATGCACATAAATCGCGTTTTCCCTTTATCCGAAACATGATTGTTGATTCGTACGCTACAAGGAAAGCTTTATGCAATTTAATGTTAAGCATAATATTATTTCAACTTAAACAGCGATTCATTCATTTTGCATTACGCCCTCATTCACCTCAAGCGACAAATTGTCTCCCCTATCTAACATCATTTAAGAATTAAAGAATTCATAGGAGAAAATCGTTACCAATATATTGTCATACAATGCTGATCGTGAAATAATGGCTTAACTTTCTAAAACCGTAAGTGTACGTTTTACTTGTAAGTTAATTTAATTCACTTAGCTATTTAGCGATGAAAATTAGCCAAAATTAGAGTACGCAGGTGTCCGTCAAATAGTGCTATTCAGTATCCAGAGCATAGTCTCTGAACTAAAACTCATAAAATCTTAAAACTATATTTATCGTGTTCTAACGGTCCTGTCTCACACAGTCAAGGTAAAATAGATAGGGAAAGCCAAGTGTTTAGACAGGGAAATTAGCCAAACTTGAGTTTGCATGTGTCCGTCACCAGGAGCCATTCGGTATCCAGAGCATAGTCTCTTACCTATGACTCATAGAGATTTGAAACTACTTTTATCGTGTTCTAAGGGTCCTGCCACACAGTCAAGTTAACTTATTTTACTTGTCAAGCTATTTAGCAAGAGAAATTAGCCAAATTAAAAGGACGCATGAGTCCGTCATTCGGTATCCAGAGCCTTCCGTCTAAACTATAACCCAATAACTATGCTTTTAAAATAGCTAACGAGAAAAGTACCACATAAAGCGTTCATAAGAAAATGTTCGGATATCTCGTGAATTGTTAGTCTGCCCGAAAAACCCTAAGACCCATTTTGTAGGAATTATTGATATCAGATCCATTAGTCCAACAGTGAATGCCATCCAACATCATACTTTGTCACGATAAAGTTTCTGTAATTTCCTTATGAAAACGTAATTCCGTATTTTAGATAGCATACAAATTTATGATTCAAACTTAGATATCAATAGTCTGCATTGAATGTGATCCAAATAATGTGTTTTTAAGATAATCCAGAATTTTATGAATTAAATTTACTTGTCTCACCATCATGTAGTTGCATTTTATTCTTAGTTGCGGAACAGCACTCCTAGCAATTAAATATTATTGGTTATGTTTCCATATTCTAGATTTCATTTTTATCATACTATATGCTACATAGATATGCTACAACACTTGTAGATAATATAGGATTTCTTTGCTATGAACATTCAATTTTTGTTTCATAATGTTAATTTTTTACAAAATAGTAATATTTCATTGTAAAATGAATTCTGCTTTAATTAGATAAAATAAGACGGCACCAAGAATTCTTAGCAAATTGTTCCGGTAATGTCTTTCCCCGGATTTTCTTGCTTTAGTTTCTGAACCGCTTCAGCTTTTAGGTTGTCCCTAGAAATTGGAATTTGTTAGCTTGCCTGAAAAAAATGTGTTGTAAATAAACTAGTGCTTTCGCTTTGTTTACGTCATACTTACGCAGAACCCTGATAAAGTCGTCGTAGGAATACTAAGCCTTTTAAAACAGCAGTAGCAATAGTGCAAACAATGACAACGAGTATGATCATCCTAAGAATAAATAAACAACAAAATAAGAAAACATCATTACTTTTAAAAAACATTACATCTTAAACATTTAAATTTCTGAAAGAAAACTTACACGATTATATGGAATGCTTCCATAATCGTAATTTCTACGCTAGAGACAAAGTTGGTTACAGATGTCCACGCCCCTGAAATCCAATTTTCAGATGACTTTTCTAAATCCTCAACTTCTTTTCCAGCAGCCGCTAGACCGGTGTTGTTAGCTACTATCTCAATTTCTTCGTCTATAACCTATTTTTTCAACAACAACAATAATATTCACGTTCAACAATCAAACAATTTTTTAAACAAGGAACTGACAAACATGTTGTCACAAATTGTCATACAACCTACGTACCTCATCCTCTACTGCTTGAATTCCAACCAGTTCTGCTTCAACTGCGTCTTGAACTATCTGACCAGGGTCGGTGTCGTTTTCATGCTAAAACATAAAATCGGAAGAAAATGGCTTAATGGGGCACTATGAGTCACTACAACAGCTGCCACTGTAATTCTTTGACACTACAAATCCGGTTTGTGCGTAGTTTACCTGTCGATTAAAGGCGTCAATTTTCTTGGCGACCGGCTCCAATAACTTCATTACAATTGCAACACTCCACTCATCAAATTTCTGGTAAATAATCAAGAAAAAATTTTGTTTATGCGGTCAACAAACCTCGTAATAGGGTATCATGATTATGCTTGCTCCAAAAATACTTATACCTTTTTAAGTGGTTTCCTAAAAGGCTCAAGAAATCCAAGCTCCCAGGACCAAATCTTGACCGGGGGAGTAGTACCCACAGTTGTACCCACATTTTCAGGCTGGCTCGTTGGTTTATAAGTTGGTTTGTTAACCACCTGCCTTGACACGGTTGTTCGCACTGGAAGAAGGAAATTAATACCGAATATTAAATATTATTAATATTATATTAAATTTAGAAATGTTTATTTGTTTTAATTTCGTTCGTTCGTCAAAGTATTTTTTAAAGTTTCGTACCTTTCCCGTACACATGCTTCTCACGGTATGGCAAACCGTTCGAATTTCCAATAAGGGTGAAGTCCTCATCCGTCTCCATCTCCGGGGTCTCCAGAGTAGCAGGCTCAGATGGAAGCACGTTAAACACACATAACACTACTGCGCTCAGCAGCAAGATAAATTTCATCTCCATTTTCAATGTTTTAAAAATGTATTGTCAAATGTCAATTGAAAGAAGAAATCTTGATTGAAACCCGATCCGAATGTAATGTTAGATAAGATTCGCAGAGTTCTTGACTCGAGGAATAGACTATGGACTATGACTGGTTTGGTTGATGGGAATGCTGGGCGTATTACAAAATAAGCTTGAGTTATGTGCAGAGTAAACATAATTTCTATGCATCCTTATTTTTAACAAAGTGAGATAATCTTTGAGTTCATTCATTCCACACATTCATTTGAAACAATTCTCATGTGAAGAAATTGTCTCGTATCTTATTTTAATACTGTCAGCATTATCACAAATACCAAAACTAAAGCTGATATACGATGCACAAAATTGCTACTGCTAATCCAGCTTTCACATTGTGATTTTTATACATTAATATTTGCACTAGTTGATAATTCGCCACCACTCATAAAGCTTCGTTTACAATACATATCTTTCTACAACTGCAATTTCAGGCACAATTTTTTAATATGCCTAAATTAGTGAAGGTGAATGACTCATAAAAATATTCGCATTGGCGTTCGGGTGTGTACTACACAAAAATTAGGTAATTGAATTTCGTGTAAAAAGTTTTGGTAGTTAACTTGCAGTGAACAAGTTCAAATTTACTTTAAAACGTGTAAAACAAAACTTGAAAATGAGCAAGGAAAAGAAAAAGTGCATAGATCCTTTCAACTTTACACACAAGGCGTACAATTTGTTGTATCTTCAGAATGTTACCGAAAAGGTAATGACAGAAGGTGTGATTGCATTCCCAGAAATTGATTGGAATGCATACAAAAAAAAAGTTCATTTGTTCAAAATGCCGTAATCACATCCAGAGGGAATACGAAAAAGTGGAAAATAGGGAGGCAGCGCGTCAGGCTCTTCATCATCGACCTGCTGATGTGTCTCCGCTCGGATCTAGTGATGATGATGGTAATATGTTTACAACAAATTGCTAATAATTATTCCTAATTTAAAAAGTTTAAAAATTCATGCATATTTTCTTCTTCTAGCACGTAGAGGCCAAATATCTGAGCCAAATACGCCATCGCCAAGAGGATCAGGTTTGAGCAAAGTTATATAAAATATTAGAGGTTGGGAGCTAGAAGTAATATTACCAATGACAAATTTTTTGGGGCAATTTCAGCAACTCAAAATCCACCGGAACCAAATATTGAAAGAGAGCCTAAAGATTCAAGCAAGGAACTTCAAGAAACCCCGAAACGCCACGGTGGTCAGTTTGCCCCACATTCAAGACGCATAGTTACCAGCGATGATGTTGCCAACGTTGTTGAGGATGATGAGTTACCGAGTTGCAGCAGCTGGGGTGGTCCAAGTGGACAAGAAACAGAAAAGGATTCGGTTAACAATTCAGACAACGGAGGTTCAAAACATGGGTCTGATGATCAGGACAGCGTTGCAATGCTGACAGCCAGTGATGACAACAATGAAGGTTAGATTTGCGTTGCACACCCTTAACCAATTTACTTTTTCCACCTATATATAAGGTTAAAAATATTGCAGAAGCAAATAGGAAAACTGGGCAAGCAAGTGAAATCTCTTCTGTGGCGGATTCATATGTTTCAACGTACAGAAAATCCAATTCTCTTAGTAATTTAAATGAAAGTCTAAAATTGCTGGAACAATCTCCGTTTACATCTAAGACAATTCACCATCCGGCTCAACTAAGAAGAAAAGTGGAGAAAACAACGGAAGTAATCGCAGGAACATTGTCAAATATAACTGGAAGCACGGAGTTTCTTAAAGAGCAGAAGAAAAAGGAGTGCGAGTATTGCGAAGCATTGGTAAAAGATTTAGCCAAAAGATATAAGCAAATTAAAAATAGACAACAGCGATTTCAGATCTTAACCTCAACACCCATGTGCTTTGGGCACAACAAGATACGGCAATTCTTTGGCTGTCGCCAAGATGTTGCAGCTTTAGCCGTAAGGCTGAGAACGGAAGAAGGTGCATTTTCATGCCCACAAAAGACCCCGGGTAGACGTTTGCCTGAAAAGCACGTAAAAGAAATTAAAGATTTTTACCTGCATCCAGATAACAGCCGTGCGTCCCCAAACACCAGGGAGACAATATTTATGCTAGTTGACGGCAAAAAAGTGAAAGTTGCCAAGCATCGCATGCTTCTCAATTTAAAAGACCTGTATGCGCTTTTTTGTAAGAAACGTAAAAATATCAAGGTTTGAATAACGAAGTTTCGCAGACTAAAACCTAAAAACTGCGTTTGGCCAGGCATACATGGGTTTCATACCCAGTGTTGTTGTGTAATTCACGAAAACTTTGAACTACTACTGCATGCGGTGGATAAAAAAATGCACACTAGCGACTTCTTGAGAGGCATAGTTTGTGAAAATCCATCATCTCGTTGCTATTTGTCCGTATGTGACGACTTCCCGAAAGAAGAAAACATCAAATCATTTTCTGAAAAGTGTATGGAAACGTATGATGACTCCATGATTGAGGTGTTTCAATGGACGCAAACAGATCACACTGACTTGGAAAGGATGTCAGTCAGTTTCGTGGATTACCAAAATAAAGTGATTCGTTACATACCGCGAATTCTCGAACATGAATTTGTCACTCAAGAACAACAAAAATTCTTTGAAAAGCTCAAATCCGAAGTACTACCCGACACAAATCATGCCCTCGTGTGCATGGACTTCAGTCAGAATTACTCATTTGTAATTCAAAACGAAATATATGTATGTTATAATATACAGTCATCTTCGAGGTCTTTATAAACATTTTCCTACCTTCTAACTTCATATTTGTGTGATTTTTCAGGGACATCATTGGTCAAACCAACAGGCAACCATTCATCCTTTTTCTTTCTCAAAGTGGGGTAAGGAAAAAAAGAAGGTTAAGACAAAACACATCGTAATTGTGTCAAACGAAATGACACACGATGCCATAACGGTACGTGTATTCCTGAGAAACTTCTTGGAAAAGCTGGAAGAATTGGAGGGCACTAATATGCCGTCAAAGATCTATTATCAAAGTGACGGGGCCTCCTCGCAATATAAAAATAGGAAAAATTTTGGGAATATTCTGATGCATGAAACTGATTATAAAATTCCATGCGAGTGGCACTTTACTTCCACTGCACATGGGAAGGTTAGAACCTATACTTCTACATATGTGTATGTTTGCAGATACATCATTTAATTTCCACAATCCAATTTTTTATTTTATTACTCTATTTAATTTCAGTCAACTTGCGATGCTATAGGAGCTGTCGTGAAAAGATCAGCCCGGCTTGAGAGTCTCAAGGATGGAAGAATTACAAATGCAACAGAGCTCTTCGATTTTTGTAATCTTTCATTAAAATCTCACAAGCTTAATTTTGTTTATGTGGACAAAGATGAGGTACAAGTAGATCGTGAGGGTGCGGATGATAGGTATAAAATATTCAAGACCCTGCCGGGTACGCGAGATTACCATTCGTTTATTCCAAAAGATAATAAAACTATGTACGTGAAAAATTATTCCACTTCAGAAGACGCGGAAAGTGTGGATTTGCGCGTTACGTTACCCTCAAATGTTGCAACTGATCAACTTAGAATTGGAGACTTTTACACTTACTATGAAAGTGAAAGTGAAATTTTCGAGGTTGGTATGCTCGTTGATTGCATTGGCAATGAAGGGAACGAAGTTGAGCTTCAGTGTTTACGCGTAGCGAAAAACAAAAATATGAGGTGGCCGGCTAATCCGGTCTCTCGTATAGTACCACTAACGCATATATTATTACATGCTGATGAGCCAACTGTGTCCGCAGATAAAAAAGTTTTGAAGTTGCAACTAAAAGATTGGAATGAATCAAAAATCCGTTTTCAAGAATTCAAACGTACACTTACGGTTTTAGAAAGTTAAGCCATTATTTCACGATCAGCATTGTATGACAATATATTGGTAACGATTTTCTCCTATGAATTCTTTAATTCTTAAATGATGTTAGATAGGGGAGATAAGACCTCTGTCGACGACGGAGCGAACCAGACGTGCACTCAGCTGCTGGTGTGCCGTCTGCGAATAATTTTATTTATTTTTTAACAATTCTAGACAAATTAAATTTAAATAAAGTGATTAGTGAGCAAAATGCGGTGGACACGACCTTGAATTGGCAAGGAAATTTTTTTTTGTGAGCCTCCAGTTGACTCACTTAGGATAGTTAGGGTCAGGTAGGAACACGGTTTTTTTTACCGTATGTTCCTTACCTGCCTAACCAGGATTTCACCACCGGGGTTGAGAGTCCGGATTCGGAACTCTCCCCCAGATGGTGAGGATGATAATGGGTGGATGTGGTCGAGTGGGAGCTGTTGTAGAGGGAGGAGGAGGTGACCTTGATGTTACCACCATCACCACCCCCAAAACCGGCTCATAAACTCCCACCTTCCATCCATTTAGTGATCTGTGGGTGGAAATGGAACGAGTGAGCTCATTCCATGAGCCTCCACCGATTTGGGGATTTGGGATCCCCCAGATGAGGTGACCAGGGACAAAGTGACTAGTTACCAGGTGGCCAGTGATATGGTGACCAATATTTTTGGCGACCAGTGACGAGGTGACCAGCGACGAGGTAACCAGTGACGAGGTCACCAGTAACGAGGTGATCATGACGAGATGACCAGTAACGAGGTGATCATGACGAGATGACCAGTAACTAGGTGGCCAGTGATAAGGCGACCAATAACCAGGTGGCCAGTGACCAGATAGTGGGGAAACGTTTTGGGTACCACATGGAGGATCAAGGCCGAGTGCTTTGGGATTAGGGAGTGAGGCTCCCCCCGACAACTCTTCGAATATATTTAATTAACGTGTTTTTTTTTTGTATTAATTACAATTTTACTCTTTTTTACTAATTACCATCATTTTTAAATTATTATTAAATATATTTATTTAATTGGTTGAGCGTAATAATCAATAGTGGTTCAGCGCCTCAGTGAGGTTGTATTTTATGTACTTCTTAACTGACCAATAAAGTATATATATATATATATAGATAGGGGAGACAATTTGTCGCTTGAGGTGAATGAGGGCGTAATGCAAAATGAATGAATCGCTGTTTAAGTTGAAATAATATTATGCTTAACATTAAATTGCATAAAGCTTTCCTTGTAGCGTACGAATCAACAATCATGTTTCGGATAAAGGGAAAACGCGATTTATGTGCATGTAAATTTGTTTTGATTTGCTTAAATTAATTCTTCGTTTTTCTTTAAATGTTAATACTTTTAATTTAAAGGTTTTAAATAAAGTCTCACTTTTTAAAGGTAAAAAAAGGTTTTTGTTCATGTCAGCATGAGATTTAATAACATATTATTCTTGTCCCATTTAATGCAAATGCAATGCAAGTACAAGTGCATGCAAGTTTTACCTATAACACGTTTTTAATGCATTGCAAGTCTTCACGAATTATAGTTTAGACGCTAGGCTCTGGATACCGCGTGGCACCAAGTGACGGACTCATGCGTCCTTTGAATTTGGCTAATTTCTAAAAATAGCTAGCTAAGTGAAAGAATTTAACTTAGCTGCCTGTAGCAGAACGCGTAGAACACGATAAAAGTGGTTTCAAGTCTCTACGAGGTTTAGTTTAGACGCTAGACTCTGGATACCGAACGGCACCACGTGACGGACAAAGTTAGGCTAATTTGTATAATTAAAAAGCCAGTTAAGTGAATTAGTTTAACTTAGCTGCCTGTAGCAGGACCCGTAGAACACGATAGAAGTGGTTTCAAGTTGCTACGATTTATAGTTTAGACGCTAGGCTCTGGATACCGAACGGCACCACGTGACGGACAAAGTTAGGCTAATTTATATGACTAAATAGCCAGCTAAGTGAAACAATTTAACTTAGCTGCCTGTAACAGGACCCGTAGAACACGATAAAAGTGGTTTCAAGTCTCTACGAGTTACAGTTTAGACGCTAGACTCTGGATACCGAACGGCACCACGTGACGGACAAAGTTAGGCTAATTTATATGACTAAATAGCCAGCTAAGTGAAACAATTTAACATAGCTGCCTGTAACAGGACCCATAGAACACGATAAAAGTAGTTTCAAGTCGCTACGAGTTTTGGTTTAGACGCTAGCCTCTGAATACCGTCCAAATTTAAAGTTTTTATTTTTTTAAAAATCGGGTTTTAATATTTTTGAAACTTTTTTGGCTTAGCTGCCTGTAGGACATTTTAAGCTGTCGATTGGTGAAAGTTTCATGATAATATCTTGTTTCTGTCAAGAGTTATGCTCTGGATACGTTTTTCGTCTTTGAAGCCCCCTAGCGGCTAAACCGAATGACATAAAATTTTTCGGTCAGCGGTTCTAAGGTCAGTTTAAGGTGCTCTCTCGAATGGACACGGTTTTAAGCGATTTAAAAAATACGAGTCTGCTACTGCACCCGGGTCGCGTGTTCTTACTCGAAAGAGAGCGCAAACGGCAGCTTGATTCGCTGTCTACCTGTGCAAGAACTGCAATAATCATGCCTGAACTCTTGTGTGACAATTACGCACTTGAGTTGCGGAAACAGGGGTTGCCGTATATTTCCGTTGGTTGGTTTGCAAATGAGTCTCTATTAAGCTACTTGATAAGCTTTCTTATCAAGCTTTTTATCAAGCTACTTGATAAACTACTTGATAAGAATTTTTCCTTTGAGAAAGAAATTTTTTTCCATGGTTTCCATGTAAATTACCCCAGGGGAAGTGGGGTGCAAAGAAATCATAAGGAGAAATAATAGCTTATCGGGTAGCTTGATAAGTTTCAAGTAGTTTGATAAGGAATATTCAAGTATTTTATCAAGTAGCTTGATAAGAAAACCTTGGTTGCAAACCCTAGTTCTGAAGTATACAGCCAAATTAAAATTAGCATGAAAATTGGAGGATATACATTGCCGTCTGTGGTTCAAAAATCTATGTACTTACTAGAGTCAGGAATATTTGGTTGGTTGCCGAAGCTTGACAAACAAATACATGTTATTCTAAATACAAACGTAAGTGCATCTTTAAGAGAAAATGTTTTAGTTATATTTGCACTCTATTTATCTGGCTGTATAATTGGGGCATTTGTGTTTCCATTGGAGAACTCAGGCATTATATGTTTGTTGCTAAAATCATCCAGGAGAAACTTAAAATAATTTATGATTTGATACAAAAAACTATCAAAGTGGTGTCCGGAGAAGTTATTGTTAATAGTTAAAATTAATACGAATTCAGATTATGAGTTAGTTGGGTTTTGCTTCAAATTAGTTTAAACTACTTGTTCTTGGAGAAGCCTACAATTAAAAAACCAAATATTTATGAGTTGTTAGCCAAGTAAAAAATGTTTATGTAACAACTTTTGAAAACACCATTAAGCTGGAAAAATTCATATAGGATATTCAAATAAGTGATTAATAAATATTTGTTGACCTAGTTTCAAGTTTAGTTTGTTAGCTATATAATATACTTGAATTTAATCATTAGAGTAAAGTGCTTTGTAAATAAAAAATATTAGGTCCGAAAATGTCCCATGTTTTGTCATCACTATCACACATCTAAAAGAAAATTTGTTGTTTGATTGCCTTACAAACAGAAAACGTTTATGCTTATAGTTGGTAAACTTTATGGATAAAGTAGTCTTGCAATAGCGTGATTATTTAATTCTAAAACATAAGTGTGCTTACATTCCACTTAAATATTTCTTGTTTTTCTAATTTTCAAGTGAACGCTAAGTTGTTGTTTACGCTACATTCTAAGAAACTGATTTTAATCAAACCTTGGCCAGTGGGTCATTAATACGCAAAGTTTTCAGTATCGTTATTACAAAATAGCGTTTCCATTATAATATTGGGGCGTATAATGTAACTTTTGGCTTAATCCGGGTTTAAACTAATCCTGTCTAATCCAAAATTTAATCCGAATTCCATAAATTTCGGGCTAATCCTGAGATTAAGATTAAGCGAGATTAAATTTAATCCGATTTGCAAAGGCAAGCGTAAACTGGCTTACGACCACTCCTGACCGGTCGTAAGTTTTGGATTAACTTCAGTTTAAAGTGTCGTATTGCATAACTTGATCTAATCTTGCTCGAATAATCTTTCTAGATTAACTTGAGTTTAAACCGAAGTTACATTATTAGAATAATCCTAATCCGGGTTTAAATTCGACTTAACCCCAGAATTAAAGTTAGATTATACGCCCCATTATGTTTAATATTAAAACGAAAATAACTTAAATAGCAAATCTTAACATCGATTGACCAGAGTAATCCTACAGTTTCTAAGACTTGCTTTGGATCAGGCATACAGCTGTGAATAAAGAAGGTAGCAATATGACAAAACGTTTACAAATATTGCAAATTTTATATATCATAGCAATATTTCTTAATCGCACAAATGCATTTTGGTGTGAAGAAGAGAACATTGTCGATAGTATTACTGAAAAATTAAGCCTAAATTCTGAATTCCTACACTGCACGATACACATGCATTTAGAAAACTCAACAGCTAAATCATCACCTATGGGAACTTCTTGGCCCTGTTTTGACAAACTCTTCGCAAATGTGTCATCTGTACCATCCATTTACAGCAGCTTTCCTATCTCAATGGAGCTATACGTTGAACCGAAATTCGTTAAGGTGTTTGCATTAAGTCGATTTACCCAGGTCTGTACAATTCTATTCAAGATACACCCAATAACTCTTACGTACCAGCCTTTCGACCCAACACTAGATAACAAACATGTAGTTGAAGTATACAAAAATGTTTCCTCGCACCTATTTTCTCCCGAGTGGTACAATGACTATGAAAAATACAAATTTATGCCAAAGATAAGCCCGGATTATATTGTTTTGATTCTAATTGCTTCTCAAAAAATTAGTCCCGCAACTGAAAATCTTTTCGTTGAGTTACCAGTCGGATTGCATAGTTCAAAGCTGTTTTCCTTAGTAATCACTTTGAAACTTCAAAGTAAAGTCCTATTGAGTATCAAGTGGTATATTGGGTGTTTTGTGTGCGGGTTAAATGGATTTATTCTAGAAAGTAGCGTAGAAAATTGGGAAATGGTTGCAAGAACTGCCGTGCTACGGCCTATCACTGAAGTACTAACCTCGTTTAAAAGTATGTTTGCACTATATCACACAAAAATAAGCAACCTAGATAGCTATTTCCAAGATCACAAGTATGATAATAAAGACACTACTTGTGCCAAGGCTATGCTGAAAGGAATTCCACACTTAGATAGCTGGAAAAGCGGCGAGAGATGGTGCGTTAAAAAGTTATTTATTTACTGGCAAAATATGACGTCAATAAGTGGTAATGAATACATACAGTACGAATATAAACACGACGTTCTTAAGGAAACTACAACTTTCGGTTTGGCTGCAACACCATTTGGCTCTCAAGTGGATGGCATACGATTTTCGGTTATACTAGGAGACCGAGAAAGTAAACTAGGATTGAACAGGAACTTTGACGTTAAGGAAGTCCTAATAGCTCCGCTCTCCTTTTTGTGTTGGGTATTGATCATAACAAGTTTAGGGATAGCAACCTTGGTAATTTCACAAACAAGCAAAAAGACCTGGAAGTACTGGAGCTTCTGGATGATTTCCGTTTTCGTGGAAAAAGGAGACGGTGCTCTGTATAAAATACAGAACGGGAAAAACTTTGTATTATTGTTAGCATGGATGCTGGGAACCTTTTTTATTAGAAATTATTACACGTCTAATATGTGCTCAAATTTAACAAAAGCACCAGAAGCAGTTGGTATACCTAAAACGATAAAACAATTAGCGGAGGACACGGAAATATCAATACCCATCATGGCTTCAGATAATTTTTGGCTTCAACTCCGTAGGTTTTTACTACCTCGTAAAAATGCTTCCATGCAAGTTGATAGTATTACAAGTACACAATTCAAATTGGTTAAGCGACTGACAATTTTTAGATCTTATGCAGGCATAGAAAAATGGTTTGCCCAAGGAAACCCAGTCGATTGTGCACCATATCAAGACTGGGCTGGTGTTGATACTAACACAACTAACTGTTCATTGGTTGATCGCTTTGGATTGCTCTATTACGAGATTGGAAGACATGCTTTGTTCAGTGGCAAGTTTCTAAAGTCAGTGTTTCAATTTTTTGGAAAAAGGCAAATCATAGAAAATAGCTTGCCGACTTTCCTAACCGAGCATCAAATATGGGGTACAACAAACAAGCCCTTTTTCTTAACTCAATTTGTTGTTCATTTATCTGCAATAGCAGAAAGCGGAATTTTAGGCAAGTTTCGAGAAGGGTTTGATATTGCTAAACAACGACGAACAATTGACAAAGTAAATCGGTATATTGATTTTGGCCCTAAATGGAATTTTTATACTGCCAGTCGTTTACTTGTTCTAGGAAAGTTTAAACTAGAGCCAAAATTCGAAAACGAGTATGTTGAGTTTGAAAATATGATAACCATACTTAAGCTGTATTGTTACTTAATTTTTGTGTGCATCGTAACATTTTTCTCTGAGGTGATGATATCTTATTGTAAATATAAGGTTGAATTTTTACTAACTTACATAAAACAAATTCTGGTAATTTGTATTAAGAGGGGGATTACAACAGTGGAAAACAAGATTTTCATGGTCATAAAGCACTTGAAATACTTCTTCAGAACAGAGTGTACTTCAAATTAACGGGCACTAGACAATATTGTAAGCAAATATAAATATTCAAACTTGTTGATTGTTTTCATACGTTCCAGAGAAGAATGTCAAGCTTGCCCGTTACATAAGTGTCTTTGCCTCACAACATTAGCAAAATCAATTAATCATATTTTAGCAACGTATTTTAAGAATTTAATTAAAGAATTCTAGTTCATAAAATTTGACAAGAATCACATAACCAAAATGAATCACCAACACACGTAAGTTTTCTTTATACAACCTTATATCAACTAAGCTACATGAACACCAAGTTTTTGTCAAAATATCAGCAAAAACTCTTTGCAAAACTTTCTGAAAACTGGAACTACTTTTTGAAAACGTGGCTGAGCAAGCTCGTCAGTCTCTAATTTCAAAAACAAACAACAATTATGTATCAGTTAGCAAAACTTTTGTTTCAGAGTACATGCAAATCGAACATTTCGTAAAGGTGAATCATTTACAAAAGTGTAAAAAAGTTGCACTAGTTTTACCTAAAGGTCAGTGCTGGGATGTTGCAAGACGAGAAGATATGCGCAATAAAGCAATCAGTGTTGGTAAAAAAGCTTTGGGAGTTTATTTAAAAGGTCCAGTTCCTGTAGCAATTTGACAAAGAGTTTTGTTTTACAGTTTTACAGGGAGTCTTGGATTTGGCAATGGTGGAATGAATTTGCTCTGCAACTAGTGGTTGCCAGTGTTGATAAAGGTGTTGGATCAATTTCACCAAAAAAGTTATCAATAGGTGGAAACTTGGTAGTACCAAGTTGGTACCGGCGTTTGTATTATTGCTGAGTGGCAGGTTATTTTGAAGTGTTTGCTTAGGTTTAGAATATTTATATTTGATGTTTAATTAAATTAAAAATATGTGCTTTGTTTGCAGCAGGATTTAATAACGTCAAAAATAAACATTGGTTAAAAACTACAAATACAAAATAGGTTAGAGTTTTATTTAAATCAACTGTATGTTCCAACTTTTAAGAAAGCCAAGACAGTAACAAAACAGGTTTAATTTTCGATTAAACACTTGATGACTTGATTAAACGATTGACGATTAATTTGAACCGCAATGGTCCTCCACATGATGTTTCCCTTCAGATGCTCAACGCAATCGTCTTTATAAATCCGAAACATTTCTGAGGGTGCCTGCTCACTGGTAATGATCATCTGAGTTCCACGGACGGAATAATGGTCATCTTTCTTCTATAATGCGAGGGTCAACGAACAAGATCCATCGTTAAGTTAATTAGGACGATTCCCTTGTGCTGCTCGGGTTTAAACTGTATCAAGTCCTTTCTGGAGTTAACGTAAAGGTAACCATTTTCTGGAGGAAACTCCTTTCTGACCCATGTTTCCTTACCCATCCCACCCGGTCCATGAATCCACACAGTTCGGTTTGCGTCCAGATTGGTGAATACAGCGTTGACCCAATTTCCACGACAGTAGGGTAAGATAAACTCACGAAGCAATCGTTCAGGTCCCCAGTTCAATTCCTTTTGTTTAATAGCAAGAGCCTTTAGAATTAAGCCCGTTTCAGGCAGAAAGGACGGATATATTTTGTGGATTGCTTGTGAAGTTGCTCAGATTACCTGTTCCGGTTTAAAGTATGTAATAGCACCAGCCAGCTTTATCCACAGTTTTCCATCCTAAAGGAATTGAAACCTCAGATTTTGATGAACCGCTATTCTCGTTTTTCTTGCTTCCACATCTTTGCAGCAATCCCCTTTACACTCCACAGTGCCACAGCTCCACAAAATTAACTGTTTTTACCAGCGTTAATCTGCATTTGCAGTTGCATTTAATAAATGCCATTTATTATTCAAAACTCCATGTCCATCTAAACTAAACAAATTCAGAATACCTATGTTTTTATCGTGCAAAACATTATGCGATACAGAGTACTTTGTTTGGGTGTGTTTGCAAAGGTTGGGAGAACACAGCGTAGTGGTAGTGGTTCTCCAGCGTAGTGGTAGTGTTACTCCAGCATAGTGATTTCAACGTAGTAAAAAGTGTTACTCCAGCATAGTGATTTCAACGTAGTGTTACTACAGCGTAGTGATTCTAACGTAGTGTTACCCCAGCATAGTGGTAGTGTTACTTCAGCGTAGTAATGTGAACGTAGTGAAAAACGGTACTCCAGCGTAGTGATTCCAACGTAGCGTTACCCCAGCATAGTGATTTCAACGTAGTTTAAAAAAACGTACGGGTGTATAGAGAAGATGTACGTACAGATCTGCTACGCGTAGCTGAGTATATGAGACTATAATTGATTTTTTCATGTTTGTCTGTCTGTCTGCTATAACGTTCAGTTCAGAAGTATTGTCAGAATGAAATAAAAGTTAGTATGTTGATTCATTGGGTCAAAAAAATAAACCCTTTTAAATGTTTGTTAAACCAGATAAGTCAGCTCCTGCGGCAATAGAAACCCCAACTACTATCACACTTACTTGCTTTTGAGTTAGGTTAGGTTATCTAGGTTAGGATTTTAGAAAATTTTAATTGTCGCGGTCAAAACAGCTCTCAACTTCAAATTTCAATCAAAACAAACAAGTAAACACGAAAAACGCATGATCATTAAATTGACAATCCGCAACCCAGATCCAAATTGCAGAATTTTCAGAAATCCCAACCGAAGTCAAAATTTCAAAATCATCAGAAATCCCAACCCAAGTCAAAATTTCAAAATCATCAGAAATCCCGACCCAAGTCAAATTTTCAAAATCCTTATAAATCCCACCCAACCTAAGTCAAAATTTCAAAATCGTCAGAAATCCCAACCCAAGTCAAAATTTCAAAATCATCAGAAATCCCAACCCAAGTCAAAATTTCAAAATCATCAGAAATCCCAACCCAAGTCAAAATTTCAAAATCATCAGAAATCCCGACCCTAGTCAAATTTTCAAAAATTCTTATAAATCCCACCCAACCCAAGCCAAAATTTCAAAATCGTCAGAAATCCCGACCCAAGTCAAATTTTCAAAATCCTTATAAATCCCACCCAACCCAAGTGAAAATTTAAAATCCCAGCAATATCCAACCCAAGTGAAAAACCCATTACAATTGAAAATTCTCAAAAACCCTAACCTAGCTGTGATTCTGATTCCTCCTGCCTATTTCGTAATCAATAATCACAGACAGACAATCTATTGTTTGTTTTTGCTTCACACTGTTCACGCACAGACTGTACGCAATTTTTTACTACGTTGGAATGGAATCACTACGCCGGGGTAACGATATGTTGAAATCACTACGCTGGAGTACCGTTTTTCACTACGCTGGGATTACTACGCTGGGATTACTACGCTGGAATAACACTATGCACTACCCCTGTGTAACACTACGTTGAAATCACTACGCTGGAGTAACACTACGTTAGAATCACTACGCTGGAGTAACACTACGTTAGAAACACTACGCTGGAGTAACACTATCACTACGCTGGAAACACTACGCTGCAGTAACGCGTAGTAAAATGGACCACTACGCTGGAGTAACACTACCACTACGCTGGGGTAACGGAACCGTTTGCAAATATGTCCTTTGCAATAGTAAATGTACCTGAATAAGGAAGCTGGAAAAGGTAGGAAGGTATGTTTTATTAAATGAAGAAGTGATTACTTTGTTGCTTCAAAATGCGGATGTAAATTTTTGCTTGCGTTGCTACATTCATGGTCATTTTATTTCCGGCTTTAGTTTATTTCAACTTATGGTAGAATATATCTAAGAATATATATTTAACGTTTTTTAACATTATTGGAGTCGAATAAGAACATAATAAAAATACAGAGCAAGATTCACAAAAATTTGTACCTACTTGCTCCTGCCATTACCATTCATGTACATATTATATTAGAATTAGATGTAGAGATTTTTGGCTTTAAAGGTTGCTAGCTTATTAAAAATCTCAGGCTTTCAAATACTTGCCGTATTCTTCTTCAGAAGAAATTTGTACAAGAATAAAACAAAGCGAAAAGGGAACTATATTACTTTTAAAATTGGTTCACATATTATAAAAGATAGAATTATATGAATTATATTAGAATATATTTTAGATAAGGGTTGAATCATGTTTATGTATGTTGAGTTGAGCCAATAATATTTTCTGCTTTCCTGAAAAGAATGGTTGCGCACCTAATCACAAAACATGTTACAAGTTTTATTTTTTTATAGAAAGCTTTGCATTTTACTCTCAATTGCACTTCACAAACAAGATACAAGATACCCATCAAGATTCCTATACCGTACATATAAAAAATTACAATTGTGTTGGTCTTTAACTGTATTCTAAATTCCAGATTACTTTCGGAATCTTCACTTGCATTTCTAATTTTGTGTTCCTCCTGAATATCTGAGTACTTCATTTGAAGATCGTTGATAGATTTAAAATGGTGGTATATACCCGACCACCACATTGTCTGGATTTTACGCATTGTCCCTGAATCCATCCAGAATAAAAACGTCCAACCTTTTGGAGTTGGCATAAAATGTTCACCACCAGTTGAGTGCATTGCAGGTTGGGTCGAATTCCGTCGCGCGTGGTGGGTTTGCATGACGTATTCAAGATTTTTTATTTTATCAGACCATTCCACAATGACATATTTGCTAGACAAGTTTGGAACAACGTTTAGATAAAGCACGTTAAAATCACGTACAGATGAAACTCCATGACTGGCTTCAGCTATGCGACGGTAAAGCTTCTGCTCTCTTGTAGTGTTTAATAAGGAACCGTTTTTACTAAACATGTTCAAAAAGCTCAGGTCTGTAAGCCACACAAAAGCACAGATGTTACTCAAAATACTTATGTTACATCCATGTTTCTCAAGAAGCCAATCTTTACTGTTATCTAGGAATATTCTTGGCAGAAAAAGAAGCGAGTAATTTCTGTCCAAAATCTGTTGGAACGTTTTGTACAGGAAAGGAACTTTAGGAGCTGTAAGTTCCCCAATATTGTCCCCCATGTAAAAATAACCAATTATGAATACGCAGACTGTCCATATTTGAATAGAGACTTTAAAACGATTCTTAGAAAATTCGCTGCCCTGGAACAGAAAGATTCGAAAAACTCCCAAAATTAGGTGGGTAAATGTAAAGAGGACTGAAATAAAAACGCTAACATTCTCCTGCGTTGGTACGTTTTTGTAGTTTACGATAACTATAATTATCGCAAGTACACCTAATAATAGTCAAGTAGGTAAATCAAATGCGGAAATAAAACCTTTAAACGAGAAACGTTCGTTGATGTACCCACCATCAAATGTAAAAAATTG